>JAJKFJ010021300.1:0-20149 GCA_027382625.1 Tetmemena sp. SeJ-2015
AAATAAAAAAATATCCTACTCTTTAGGGCAAGAGATCCCCCCACCGCAGGTACTCGGACTTGCAAGTTTTTGAAGTGTCATGTCCTCTCAACGCTCAGTACCCCCTTGGTTAACCCCCAGTCGAGCATTGTTGGATATTTGAAGCGTAAAGTCAAAAGGCTCTGTTGAGAGAAAGAAAGTTAAACATAGCAAGTCGTGAAGTCAGCTTCCCTTTTTATTATAGAGACAGCTGGTCAGATTTATAGCGCAGAGCATAAGGCTTGGACCAAAGTAAGACCAGTCTTGGGGTTTTATTCAGCATCAAGTCTTGGATACAGACTTTGACATTCGGTCATTCTGATTTTCTAGTCGGACAACTTAAAACTTGTAGCATTAAATACCCATACTTATCCCCCTATTGACTTGTCGATGAACTACCCCTCACACTAAACATTTTAAAGAGATGACTCACTCAAGCAAACTTTGCAACCCCTGTTTTGGTTTACATGTCCACTGACAGTCCATCGGGGCAAAACCATTTCAGGGATGTCCCTTGGACATTGTATTTCGCAATGCCCTTTGCAACTTTGAAAGTACTTGAAAAACTCCACACTTTCGGATAGCTGATCCACTGACATTCCAATCAGCCACGAACTTGCCAATTTGGGTTTCGATCTGAAGTTGCAACTTGGACACCGTTTTGAAAAGGGTCCCTCTAGTGGAGTTGATTTTTAAACCCCGCTTACAACTTGTACTTGAGCATGTCGAAGTCAGCCCTTTGTAAGTCAGGTTGTTCACAAGCCCTTGAAATTTGGACATACATTTAAAAATCTCTAGCAAAACCCAGTTTTTTGGCACTGACTTTACAGCTCGAACTTTTGCACCTCGATCTCGACTCGTAAAGTGAGGTCTGCTTGCAACCATTTGAAACTTGGACCAAAAATTTGCAGAGATTTACAAGTTTAAACATGTGTCGAACTGACAGTGTATATCAAAACCAAGTTTGAACTGTCCCGATTTCAACTCGTTGTGTATAATGATGACAAAGTGACTTGCCCCTCTGACAAGGTAACTCTGTACCTCGTGTTCAAAGTTGTAAAACATGAGAGCTCGTTCAAGGTCCAACATGCAATCAACCATACACAATACTAGTTTAAAGTTGATACCAAAGTCATGACTGTTTTAAAATGTGCTCTATAAATGTATGTATAAAGTTGGGACGTTTAAACTGGGGTCATTTATACACCTGAAATCTCAGACCAAGAATATGCTCCAATGATCATATAAATATCAGCATGACAAAAGACACCCAATTAAGAGTATAAATTGAAGTCGGTGAATGCAATGATAAAATGAAGGGAAAAATTGGGGTTTTAAAATTAAAAAATTTTTTTGAGAGTAGATAATTTAAGCATATGTAATTTGTAATGCGTAATGATGTAATTTAATAGTCGATAATTAAAGTGTAATAATCGGGGAAAAACTTCATGTGATTTAAGATCCAAGTTACAAGTGGTCATATAATATTGATTTAAAAAGATTGATTAATTCAAGTATATATATTTAATTAATTAATTGATTGAATTAAATTGGTTTTTGGAAAATTTTTAACATTCAATTCTAATATTACAATATTACATAATAATTCAGGCTTAATTATTTTTGCTAGAATTTGAAATTATCAACCTAGAAGAGAGAAAATAAGTGGTTTTTAGTGATCTAAGTAAGTACACTGGATAGTGGTTCAGAGAAAAACCACATGGCTTTGGAATTTGTATCTACCCAACAGAAGATTCTAGATAGAGCTATTTTATAAAAAATTAAGTTAAGTTAAATTCATTAGTCCTAAGTGGATTTGCTAATTTTAAAAAGAGGTACTTAAAAACTCTAGTTAATTTTTGAGATTTTAGCCAATTAATATTTACTAATTCTTGATATTTTTAATGAATAAAAATAATGACTCCTCAGTATTTATCTATGAGTTTCCCTCTCTCATTTTTATTCAAGTAATCTTTTACTCTTGAGAAAGCATATTCCCGCATAAATTTGAAGAATATATAATTTTTGATATTGTAATCTCATTAAAACGATAAAATAATTGTATGAATTTGATATATTTTTATCGCTTTTTCTCTAATTAATTTTTACTAAAAAAGTAACAATCGAGGTAAATTTTGGTTTAGAATTGTCCAACCATAGTCAGGAATTCAAACAAGCACCTATCTGGGTTTCAAGTAGATAAAAGTCAAACAGATTCATCTGTTATAATAAAATGATAGTTTTACCGCCACCATTTTTTAAATCATTGAATGTAAATATTCCCCTTGTGTCGTTATTCAAGTTATGGATGTGCCCTTAAGAACCCCTAAAGATAAATCCTGAATTATGTTTAATATCTTCATTGATGAATAAGACATACAATCTAGATTTAAATCAACAATTAATTTCTTATAATAAATTCCAATTTGCTTATTTAAATATAGCTGAGAATTTAATTAAAAAGCAGATAATTAAACTAGTTATTATATATTATGTTTTCAGCTTTGTTTTTTAAAATTTTAAACTGATGGAGTGACTGTTGACCTACGTTAACGGAGAGCAGGGTGAGTTTCCTGATGGAGCGTTCCTGATATAGTGGCCGTTTTTTTAAAAGTTCTATATTCTCGCCGAAATTTAATTAAAAAACCGAATTTTAATAAAATAATTAAGAACATCTCTAAACTTTTAAATTTACCGGATTGGTTTATTGGTGGAATGGTTTAAATTCGGGCGTACCCATCTCTACGACCGCACCTGAATTTCCACTAATCCACTAATCCACCATTCCACCGCCGCTAAACTTAGAGATCAGGTCCACCAGGGTGCCACCGCGGTCCAACATGTACGATCTCGCCTCTGAGCGCCAACAGTATCAGGAAGCCGGAGTGTGATCCATGGCCAGTGCGGAGTGCCCCCAGGGGGTGAGGGTTCGAACCCTGCCGGTGACCTCTTAGAACCGTCACTCACTGCTCCTGCCGCTCTACTCATCCTTACCAAGTCCTCACTGTAAACACCGTCTCACACAGGCACACCGTCTCTGGTCACCGGCAGGGTTCGAACCCTCACCCCCTGGGGGCACTCCGCACTGGCCATGGATCACACTCCGGCTTCCTGATACTGTTGGCGCTCAGAGGCGAGATCGTACATGTTGGACCGCGGTGGCACCCTGGTGGACCTGATCTCTAAGTTTAGCGGCGGTGGAATGGTGGATTAGTGGATTAGTGGAAATTCAGGTGCGGTCGTAGAGATGGGTACGCCCGAATTTAAAGCATTCCACCAATAAACCAATCCGGTAAATTTAAAAGAGATGTTCTTAATTATTTTATTAAAATTCGGTTTTTCAATTAAATTTCGGCGAGAATATAGAACTTTTAAAAAAACGGCCACTATATCAGGAACGCTCCATCAGGAAACTCAGCCTGCTCTCCGTTAACGTAGGTCAACAGTCACTCCATCAGTTTAAAATTTTAAAAAACAAAGCTGAAAACATAATATTTAAGCACATCAAATCATTATTTATTTTGCTTATATATTTATCAAATTATTAATTCATATATCTAAAACATAGCATTTTTATTAATCTTTTGTAGGCTTTATTTATATTGGATATTAATTAGAAAGTAATTTTATGAAACCCACCATCATTCGATTCAAAATCAACTTGAACTGATCCTAGTTATTTGTGGTATCCTACTCTGAGTCTATTGAAGTCATCAGGGTGAAGCTCAAAAATAAGATCAAAACTGATGCAAGGAAAGGGAGGTTTGGTGACTGTTTTTTTAAAAGTGATATATATCTGATAAATTTTAAATTAACAATGGCAGGTGAAGACACAGACTACAAGCACATCAACAACAAGTTCAACTTCCAGGCCACCACCTCACGCCACCAGCTACTCCGCCACAGAGCTCACCAACGCCTACAGCCTCCTCGACCTCAAGGTCACCTTTGAACTTGCTGTAAAGTTCAAAGGCAGTAATCCAACTTTGTACGAGAGGAATAGTTGGTTCAGATAATGATGTATCTAAAACAAGGGTTAAAACAAAAGTGAAGCTACCATCTGTACGATTATGACTGAAACTGCTTTGACCTTGAGGTCGAGGAGGCTGTAGGCGTTGGTGAGCTCTGTGGCGGAGTAGCTGGTGGCGTGAGGTGGTGGCCTGGAAGTTGAACTTGTTGTTGATGTGCTTGTAGTCTGTGTCTTCACCTGCCATTGTTAATTTAAAATTTATCAGATATATATCACTTTTAAAAAAACAGTCACCAAACCTCCCTTTCCTTGCATCAGTTTTGATCTTATTTTTGAGCTTCACCCAGATGACTTCAATAATGAGTGGATTCTTCAAAAGATTTTAGTTTCTCTCTTTCTCATTAAGAGCTAAAAAACTCATATAGAAATGATAGTAGCTCAAAACCCTTGGGAACTTTGTTATCCAAATTGAAGTCCGTTTGGTCTTTGTTAGTCCCCTTTCTGTTATAATTTCTTGCTTTAAAGTAGTAACATTTTAATTTATTATCTTATTTAATTCTATTTTTATTAAATCCTCATCTATATTATAGGGCAAATACGAATTAGTGATTGAGGGTTGTAGAAAAGTAAATGAACGCTATTCTTGAGCTGATCTCTAGGGCCTCTGATGCGTGGCAGTTGTAGAAGTTTAAATTGTTGATATGCAGTTCTAATGCGTTAAGTTCTTATTCTCTTCAAGGAACTTGTTGTATTACTGTTGATCCATCATCTCATCTGATAAAAGGGAGGATTAATAAAATCTTGGAAAATCTTACTCAAATATTTTTCATCTCCAATTTTGACTTGCAAAACCAAGCCATCGTCTTCAGAGTCAAAGTTCACAAGGGCGGGGTTTACTTGCACCTTATAGTTTACAGCTCCCACTTCTTCGTTTACTGAGGGATACACATCAGCCGCGGTCTTAACGCTTTTGATCGCAGTCTAAAATAATGTTAAACATTTTTCCCTTTGCAAATCCATATTTATAGAATAGGTAATTAGATAGTTTTAATATGAACTGATCTTATAAACTTACGATTCCTTCTCCCTTGGAGAACTTGGTTCCAACTTCCTTGATGTCGACGTGGGCGATATCTCCTAGCTCACCCTTACGAACTTAGTGATGCCGATCTTTCCAACCTAAAGACCTTGTAAGAATATACTTCTGATAAGAATTCTTACCTAACAATTGCGAAGTATTTGGCCTTGGTTGTGGCAAGTTGCTGAGATCTGATAACTTGCTTTAAGAGAGTTTTGAGTAAGAGAGAGGCTTGCATTTATTACAAATAACTCGATTATGGAAATTAATAAATATTCACACAATTAATAGAGCTTTACATCTACAACTGCCACGCATAGAGGCCCTAGAGATCAGCTCAAGAATAGCACTCATTTACTTTTCTACAGCCCTCAATCACTAATTCGTATTTGCCCTATAATACACTATTTATAAACTTTGCTTGAATTTATATACCTCATATTCTAGTTTATAACATAATTCAACATAAATCAAATTTTAATTTTTACCTCAAATTTAACAAAGATAAGCATAAATAATATTTAAATAAATTTATTATGATTAATTACTCAATCTATAAATTTTTTCTTCAATTTTAAAAGAAGAAATGTTTTATATTAATATTGTTTGATGTTTTAAAGCTATAATAAATTTTAATTGTTTTATAGAGATCATAAATATATTGATTGAGAAGAGTAATAATGGCTGAAACAATTAACTTTATTTTTTGTTATATTTTTGAGCTATGAAGGATATTGGAGAGATGGAAAACGAAATGGGAAGGGGAAGACATTCCGTAAAGATGGTGGTACATTTGAGGGCAATTTTAAAGATGACAAGGCTGATGGATTTGGAATACGCATTTTTGCAGATGGTAAAAAATATGAAGGATATTGTTAAGATGGTAAATATCATGGTTAAGGTAAAATGACTTGGCCTAGTGGTGAAAAATACGAGGGTTAATGGTGTAAAGGGCTTAGAAATGGAAAAGGCACTTTCAATTAAAAAAATGGTGGAAAATACGAAGGTGAATGGAAAGATGGTTTTAAAGATGGAGAAGGAACTAATTTTTATAAAATAAATTCAATTAAAATAATGAAATACATGAGACTGCAAGAAAAATCTATGAAAATATAAAAATTTTCATATAGAAGATTATTAAATCTTTAAAAACATTATCTCTGCAACCCTCTCAAAATAATAGAATTCATATTCAGTTTTAGTAAGAATTTAAAGCATTTAGTGAATTTTTCTTGAATTTATAAATAAAGAATATAATCTATTCGACGTGGGATAAAATTATATACCTTAGCATTATTCTAGCTACCTCTGAGCAGAAGAGCTTCCTCATATTGATCTCTCTGACTTTTGCTGCTATAGACTACAATAGCTCTTTCCTGGAGCTCCTTATCCTATATACCCTTGAGACAGTTAATGCTAGAGTAGTGGCTAAGGATCGCCTTCCAGATTCAAGCTAGTCTAATCTGCCCTCCTCGAACTCATCATTTTTCTTTAGCTCCGGCATCTTTTGATGTATCATCCTGCACTCGCTTTTCACTAGTCACATTTGCCTCGCACTTGTGAGCCCCGACTGTCTCACATAGTGAGTTTGGGGTGCGCCCCTAATTTATAATTTTAAGTTTATTATTAATTTTAGCTGGAAATATTATTTTAAGATACGTTTCATTAATCACCTATTTTAATATCATCATCTTTCTCTACTATTTATCCATCATCTATCTTTGGATATTTTTAAAGCTCAAGCAATATTTATTCAAAACAATAAGTTTTGAGTTGTTATGTAAAAGTTGCTGAAATATAATGGATTATTCACAATCAGCTCAAGTGTCTCAATTGACTCACTTGACTTAATTGACTGATTTGGCTCATTAATATTTGGTAATTATCTATTAAACAATTGTTGTAAAGTTAATCATGATAATTGTTATCTAAATATTTTTTAGTTATCTCATGGAGCTCAGATGCCTCAGCTGCCTCAAATGTCTCAATTGACTCAACTGGCTCATTTGATCACAGCTTTATTTCAAAGATGGACAATGACTATTACAATATCAACTACGAATACTACACTCTTTCAGTTGCAAGCATAAAGATAACCTTTTAAAACCATGTGACCACTGATGCGTAAGATAATTTAAAAATATGCTCCTTCTTCAAACTATTAAAATTAAATCTAAAATTTTTAATAGAGATGACTGACCAAGATAAGAAAAGGGTAACTAAGGATCAAATTAATTACAACCTAAAAGACCTTATATTGAGCATGAGATAC
Source organism: Tetmemena sp. SeJ-2015 (assembly GCA_027382625.1). Taxonomy (NCBI): domain Eukaryota; phylum Ciliophora; class Spirotrichea; order Sporadotrichida; family Oxytrichidae; genus Tetmemena; species Tetmemena sp. SeJ-2015. Next base: position 7,339 of record JAJKFJ010021300.1, read on the forward strand.
CGAGATGGGCCAGCAGGCATGGATGCCCCTGTTTACTTCAGCTACAAGTAGATATCTCAGCTCACGGGGATTAGGATGGCTGATGTCAAAAAGATCTGCACCTACTCTGTTATTTCTGCTCCTGCGGTAAGACATTCTGCAAAATGATAATCTCTTCCTCAAGAGGTCGAGGAGTTCATCATTTCGAGTGATACTCTCAAAACTTGGAGTGGGCTTACATTAATAGAGAGGTGTGTTATGGTTCATCGACGTTTTCTAGAACTCAAGCTCTCTCCGTCTCGCTTGAGATCTATTTACATTCGACACTGGATCAAGAGAAAAGCTATAGTAATTTAAAAGTTTCAGACGCCATTTCAGAGAGGAAGACTAGTCCAACTTGAGTAGGAGATGCTCTCAGCTATTCAATCATCTATACAGAAAGGTCGTCACCTCTTGTTTGTGGATGAAGTAATGTTTACAATATCAACGAGACTTCGATAAGAGTACAGCAATAGGAATCAGAATATCTGTGTGCAGGACAAACATCAATCTCAATAGAGCTTTGCAGTAGTTTGTGGTATCTCGCCATCAAAGGGCTTGGAGATTTTTTACATCTACTAAAAGTCAATAGACACAGATAAGTTCCTAGACTTTATACTAGGAGCAAGTGAAATCTTTAAGGGAAGAGAAGTGACTATTGTACTAGATAACCTCAGAGTTCATCATAGCAAGCGAGTAGTAGGCTTGTGTAAGGAACTTAAGATTGAGATGATTTTTACTCCTCCTTATTCACCACAGTATAATCCAATCGAAAACTACTTCTCACTACTTAAGAACTAGTACAAGCGCTTGAAGTTTAGATCTTCTCTTAAAAATGAGAAATCAATCCTTAGCAACTAATCAAGGATTCGTTTGCCAACATCAAAGACGAGACAGTGAGAAAGTTATGTGTGAATAAAATTAGGAAGATTGGCTTAAATTATTAATGAATGTTAATTCATATGTTGAACCTCATCTTTAAAAATATTCCTATAGATTGATTTTCATCTCTGCTTCCATTGCCATTCTCTATCATCAACTGGTCAGCCTTCTGTTTGCTAGCTGAGGGAGCTCCATCGAGTCCTCTGAACTTCCTAAGAGTTGTGACTGGAGGGGGGTTAGGCTTGTGTCTCCTTGCCTTGAAAATCTTGGCTGACTGCTTCATCAACTGGAGAGTCCTTCCATTCTTCTCTAAAATAATTATTGTAAATATAAGTAGTGTAGTCTTACTGGAGATGAAGGGATGGCTTGTCAGCTATGATAGCCACTCATCCGAGATGAGCAAGTAGTCTCCCTTCACAGAGCCGTCTGAAGCAACATTCCTTTTTTCTTGAGTAGTCTAGACTACATGAGCTAGGTACTCTGGCTGGAGAGTGTTGACCATGTTGAAGAAGTACTGGCGGTCGATCGGCTTGTGCTTCTCATCCATATCTGGTAGGTATGAGAGTAGCTCTCCATCATCCTTAATACCTTTGAAGATTGATCTGACAGAGAGTTCATCATACTTCGGCACCTTAGTCATTTTGACGTCGCTCATCTTCAGCAATCTCTTTTCTCCCTTGAGGATCTGCCTGAGGTAGTCTCGATTGACTCCCTCGATTGGAGGCATGTAGTAGCCCACTAAAAATGATTAACTCAAATTAATCTCTTACATATTTCTGTGAAGTATTGGTAGAGGTCATGCTTAGATCTGAACCTGCCAACCAAGTCTTGAGCACCCACCCGCACCAAAGTCTCGTCCAGCTATCCCTCTTCTGATTGCTCGAACTGTGTCCACGTTCTTTTCTGGAAGTTCATCTTGATGCTGGGAAATCGGTTCCTGAGAGAGAGAAGAATTATTATTAATTAAGAAATTATATAGTTAATGCATATGAGTGAGTGGGAATCACATCCCTGCTATAATAACTCAAACTAAGCAAATAAAAACTTAAAATGCTCTCACAAAAAATCACATGTGATTTTTCTGATCTGCCTCCAAATCGCTCTCCTTCATGCTGTTTTTGTGATTTTTCTGATCTGAAATGTGATTCTTCTGATGTGATTTCTGATCACTTTGTGAGTGAATCACACTGCTGTTTTGGATGGTGATGTGCTTGTGAGAGCTCAGTGATGCTGATTAAGTAAACTTATTAAATAGGGTTATTAATATTAAATTATTTACCACACGTGGAGATGAAGTCTAACAATGAGAGCTGGGATGATTATGCGCAGTCATCAGAGTCCGATTAGAGAGAGAGTGATGTCAACGACAACACTTATGCCAACTCAAGAAAGGTAACAACAGCTGATTCTAAAAAGTGAGAAGTTAAGATGAGAGAGAAGCAAGGTAAGATTATATTGATAACTTGTAATAGAAGTGAAGTTCCAGAAAGAGATCGGACTCAATACTGAAGCGCAAGAGTAGATCAAGCGCATTACCAATAACTTCAAGCCCACATACAAAGAAGTCATGAAGCACTAAGCTCTCTTCAGAGTTCCACTATTCAGTATTTGCAGATGAGAGGGAGAAGCAGCCGCTCAAGAGGGTTGCTCTAATCTGTTTACCTGCCGATCTCTAACTTGACTAAGATGTAAATAATTCAAGGAATGCAGAAGCTGGCTATCGAGCAGATGCTAGACTTGGAGCAGATCATGCAGATTGTATACAGGAAGAGAAATTCGAAATCATTAATTGAAGCTCTATCCCAGGCTATTCTAGAAGGGGACCAGATCAGATCTTTGAAAGACTTGAAGGATCAGATGGTGGCGAAGGACTACAACAATCTAATGAAGAGACTCTACTGAACATTTTTAGAATCTTAAAGTCATTAGATAGGAACAAGAGCACAATGATATTAAATTTGGCCCTTAATATGAATTAAATTTCTAAAACATTCACTAAATTATTTAATAAAAAAGTAAATATATTACTACATTAATGAAAAAAGCTGGTTTATTAAATAAATATCTTTAGCTACAATCAATAAATTGAAGGAATAAATTTAATCATAGATTTAATTTTAGATTTTATCCTACTTTCATAAGGTTTGGCTTAACATTAAATTTATTAATTCTCTTTTCAGAATTAAGGTGAACAACGAATGAATGATCATGGGGGATAACAACAAAGAAGTTATTTAGTGTTTTTGCTTCATTTTATGGTAGAAAACGAAGGTGCAGACGACTGTGAAGTCTTTCCTGAAAAATAGCATTTATTTACAGATTAACAATTAACTTAGATAATTATCTCCTTCTAAGTGGCTTTAATAATAATTTGAAAGTAGCCACCTTTGCAAGCTCTTTAAACCTTCTTCAGTTTTCTCCCCATTCTCACTTTCTTTAATTGCTCTACTCCCTATCCATTTTATAATTAACCTCTTCTCTAAGTACTTCAATGCAAGGAAAGCAACTAACTGTAATTTAAAGTGAAAACTTAAGTGAAAGAATGTGAGAATTGGAGATATAATAGAGAGAAGCAGTTGAAGAAGATATAGGGAGTGAGAGTTTGCAAAGGTGAAGAAGGAGGCCACTCAGAAGGAGATCAACAACCATTTTACTTATTAATCTTCAAATCAAAACTATTTTAAGGTATGACTTCACAGTCGTCATTTTATTCTTTCTATATCACACAATGAAGCAAAAAGGATTTAGAATAAAAACTCGGCTTTACTATTCTTATTCATTTGAAGTTCACATTAAAATGTGGAATATAAAATGAATATATACTAGAGAATCTAAAAGAAAATAGATAATCACAATTCCTAGAAATATAAGATGTCTAAGTGCTTGTAGTCTGTCCTTTAATATATTAACGTTTTAATTTGAGATATCTCTTAATTTAAATGTGGAACTCAACAGCTCGAACAATAACAATAACAACAATAACAACTCAAACTACTCTTACAAGAGAGCACTCTGACACCATCGAAAACGTCAAGGCTAAGATTCAGGAAATGGAGAGTGCTAACACTAGTCAGTGTTTGGAAAGTAAGAAGCATTAAAGAATAGTGATACTTCTGAACACTTTTGACAATTTCAGAGCCATTTGATATAGTTAAGACAAAATTATCTTTCAGCAATTATGATTTCTTAAATCAATCCACCCCTAACTCCTTCAACTAGTATGCAAATATCACCAACAAAAAAAAAGTTAAAAGAAGAGAAGGCTACAGTGAGGGTCTTGACGAAGATTTGCATACCATCTCTCCCTTCCATTAAAAATTAATAACTTTAACTATTAAAACTGTCATTTAATATATATCACTTTTTAAAGTTTGATCTCTACTACATCAGTTTCCTAGAACTCACGATTCTTTATTAAATTCTATAATATAATATATTGCATAGAACCACGCTCAAATTGAAATTAGGTTTGTCACAGTTCAGAAAAAGCTTGCCTATTTAAGTCGCTATTTCTCCATTCGTCTTAATAAATTTATCTCTATAAAAATGTTTTTTATCACAACCCGAGAAGTAAGTTTTGCATGAATTAAACTATTTTTCATGTCCATGATAAGACACTGGACCATGATATTTTTTTAATTTCTTTGCCAGTTGTTGAACTTATACATTGCCTCTCTATTTCTTATTAATTATTCTACTTGAGCTCTCGACCAAAGCACTCAAGAAAGTTAGTTAAAAAGTGTCTACGAATATTGCAAATCGTAATATAAGTACACAAACAAATTAAAAGCATTAGAGAAATACAAGCTGCTACAATTGGCAACGGGGTAAAACACCCTGCAAGAGATTCTCCAGACGTATTCAGTAGGAGGGCACCAAAAAAGGAAGCCGGTTGACTGCTAATCGGTACGAAGGAAACCATTCAGGTCACCAACCTCTGTGGCTTGAATTATCGTACGGAGAGTACGGTGGGTTATGATTTTGCACTTCCTGACTCCACTGCTTCATAGTCGGAATGTCAGCGGGGAGGGCCGGCCCAGTTCTAACGCTTTCAGAATTGTGCAAGAGACACAGTCCGGAATTTGGTAACTAAATAAGGTGAATCCTCAAGCACCCTCCGAGGGGTATATGCGGGTTAGCTCGTGAAGCCAAGGTTAAGCCCAAGAAGGTCAATAATATAAAACCTATAAAATTGGCTTATTAGTCTACTTAAATTTCAACTCAATTATAAATGAAAAATGATATAATTTATTAACGATTCAAGCAAGTTTCTCATAATTTTAAATTAAGACAGTGGCTGTTGACAAACATATGAAGAGAGCCGACTGAAATTCCTAATGTAATCGCGCCTTGTTTCGTAGATGGTATTTTTAAATTTCTTTTTTAAATGAAATTTTATTAAAAAATGAATTTAAATTAAATAAATTAACAACTATTTTTAATTTTACTTTTCATGTATTAATTTATTGGTAGATTGGTTTAAATTAAGGCGCAGTCATCTTAATTACAGCACTTCTATTTCCACTAATTCACCATACTTAACTTAGAGATCAGTCCGTTAGGGTGTCACAACAATCCAAAATGTACGATCTCGTCTCTGAGAGCTAACAGTATTAGGAAGCAGGAGTGTGCTCCATTACCAGTGGAGTTACCTCCCAGGGGGGGTTCGAATCTTATCGATTACTAGAGACGGTGGGTGAATCCGTGTTAAAGAGGAGGGACATAAGGAAGCGTAGAGCAACAGTAGCACTGAGCTCGGTTGTAAGAGGTCATCCGAAAGATTCGAACCCCCCCTGGAAGGTAACTCCACTGGTAATGGAGCACACTCCTGCTTCCTAATTCTCAGAGAAGATATCATACATTTTGGACTGTTGTGACACCCTAACGAAATGATCTCTAAGTTAAGTAGCAGTAGTATGGAGGATTAGTGGAAATATAAGTGCTGTAATTAAGATGACTGCGCCTTAATTTAAACCAATCCACCAATAAACTAATACGTGAAAAGTAAAATTAAAAATATTTGCTAATTTATTTAATTTAAATTCATTTTTTAATAATACAATCTACGAAATAAGGCGCGATTACATTAGGAATTTCAGTCGGCTCTCTTCATATGTTTGTCAACAGCCACTGTCTTTATTTAAAATTACGAGAAACCTGCTTGAATCGTTGATACTGCTAAAGAATCTACAACTGATGTGCACTTATTTGCTAAGGACATCATTGATAAGGCATTGAATTTGTTTTTCTATTGTTTAATATAGATACGGTAAGATTAAATAAATGAATTTGAATAAACAAGCAAGACTCATTGTTATCACTCATTGTCTATTCTGTCTTTTGAACTATGCTAACACAAAATATTTTTAAATATAAGCGTATCATTTATTTGTGACTCAAATACGATTAGATAATCTGGGAAATACCTCTCTTAAATTAAAAGTGATTTAAATTATCTATTTAGCTGATATTAAATTAGATAATTATATTAGGATGACATTTGAAAATGGGCTTTCAAAGATATGACAGAAACTGCAACTGCGCAACCTTAAAAAAGAATTAAATAGTTTCACCATAGCTTCTACTCTATCTATAGAACATTACTTTGCAAAATTGCTGAATAATCTATCTTTTAAAACCAACTATAGGGTTTAAGAACTCAGTTCATGATAACTTTTTAACCCATCACATTCAAATAGAATATCTTACTAGGATAGTAATGATTTCTATAAACAGTAAAAGTGTGATTTAATGAAATTGATTATTAATTATATTCAATTTTTACTTTACTTTACTTTATTTCAAATAAATATTCAATGCTCAAAAAAAGGCATAAGTGACTTTCTCAAATTTAAAATGAATAGGAAATCATAAACCTTGCAGACTAAATACTTGTCAGCTAGTACCTTCTACTATGTAAATATGCATTTTAAATTGTTTATCTCAGATCATCTAATCGTATTTGAGTCATAATAACTTTAAATATTTATTAAAAAATTTGTAATAAATTTTAATAAATAATAATTTGATAGATTTAATATTAATATAATAATCAGATATTCAAATTAAAAATAAAAATATATAAATATTTTTAAATTCAAATTTATAGCAAGATGCTTATGTAGTTTAAGTGAGTTTGATGATTATAGAATTTAAATCTTTTTTAATTATATCTTTTAATTATACAAAGTGGTTTGATAATTATTGCAGACTTATTTCTCTCTTTGAAAATGAAATAAATTCTTTCTATATCCAAATGGATCAATACAATACTAAGGATCTTACTTAAAAGACAAGTTTCATGGCTTTGGAAAATTTATCTGGAAAAATGGTAACACATATGAAGGAGACTTCTAAGATAGCAAAAGGCACGGGAAGGGAATAGTGATGTATGTTGATGGTAGTAAATATGACGGAGAATGGAAGAATAATTAATTTGATGGAAAGGGAATTATGTATTATAATTAAGATTTAAACTGTTTAAAAAGTATAAATATTTTATATCAATCGAAAATCAAATATTTATCAAATATTTATTTCCTTTATTTTTATAAATATATTTCTAACATGCCTATGAACTTAATGCAGAATTGAAGGATTTTTACATAGAAATGCACTATCATACTTTAGCTAAAGATTGTTCTTGTCATCTTTAGATACAGTAAGATAGTGCATTTTTAGGTAAAAAACCTTCAATTATGTATTAAGGTCATAGGCATAATTGTTTTAAAACTAGCGAGATAAAAATTAATGCCAGTTTTTATCATGAAATAAAAGCAAATTTTTATATATCTCCATGAATTTTAAAACATTTATAATTAATCCAGCGTCAAGAAAGCAGAAGGATTCATATATAACTTAGAGATTATTATGATATTAATAAGAATGTTTTATAGTGAATTGTTTTTCACTTAAAAATTGACTTATAAATTATTATCTCTATTAATTATTTAGTATTTATTCTAATAATTTAAAATGGAATACCTCATTAGCCCAGAGATTTAAGAACACAAGACTCACAGCTACTTTTCTACATGGTATTAGTCTCCTGAAAACATCTTGAAACCTTCAGAGATCTTTATCGAAAGAACATTTATCACTCTTTAGCTCGCAACTGCAATGGCATTTTAGAGAGCAGTTCTGAAAATCCTTTAAACGCAAGGTGGAGTCTTCTTTATAAAATGCTGCATTTTAAAGGATGCAATATACTGAAATCATTTTGCTCGATCGACGTAGGCTTAAGGAGCTTTCAACGCATTTTAAAGCAATCAAATTGCAGGAGGATTTTGCAAACTATAGCAGTTTAGAAGGCGATTATGAAATGTTCTAATGAGGTCAGCTCATGAGTTTTCTAGGTGAATTCCCAGGTGCGAAAAAATCACTGGTGCGAAACGGAAGGTAAAATTTTCTAATATATTTTCAGGCCTACTCCACGACTTACCTCATTCTTCTATTTTTTATTTAACAAAAGTTTAAAAAAGCATAAGAAGCAGAGCAAGCATGGAAAGCGGGATCAACTTTAACGAAACTATGCTTAACCTTCAGAATGCTTAGTTAAAGAGTGATAGACATGAAAGTTTAGAGTAGGAATCCAAGGCACAACAAGGCGGAGCATGAATTGAACTTAATTTAATGAGAATTATAAACAGTATAGTAAAAATGAGTACGAGGAAGATTTAAGAGATAAACTTGCATTCTGCAATGAAATTCCGATTTTTTACCAAAAATGCAAATTTAGGTATCAACCTCTAGTTTCAGATAGGGCTAATTATTACCAATCATTTTAGAGAAAGAAATTAAGGAAAAGCATTCTTTTTCATCCTTGAAGGCTAAAATTAAATACAAGGTTGATACAATTCTTTTAAGATCACATATGGAATCAACATAATGACCGAAGAGAGAGAGATAGAGAAATGAAAAGATAATATGATGAATTTGAATGGAAAATGGGGTCATAGATATCTAATAAAAGTTTTTTTTTTAAAAAAAACAAAAAACAGTGGTTCAAATAATCAACTTTTATTGGATTCGAATTTAAGTTTGAATATATTCTCGAATCCCAATATTTATCTAATTTATTTAAACTCTTAATATATGCTATAACTTTACTGATGTGGATAACTCCAGCTGGCGGAATTCAGCCAGACAAGAGGCGGATATGGTAGACTTAAGGCTGACATAAGGCAAGCAAGTGGGAGGCATTGCTGATATCACGAAGAGGCAAGAGTTTGTAAGGACTCATCACTATAGAGGTCAAGGCGATTGCTGATAGAGCTTTCCTCCTATGAGCATTTCCTTATTTTTAGTACCGGAGGAGGAGAGGAAGCTCTCTTAGACCTATCTGCAATGCATTCAGTCATTGCACCCGAGGCTCCCGAATAACCGGCAGCTCGCGCTCTCAGTCAGGGATGGTTTGAACCGCAGAGATTCTTGGCCATTGCCCTACAGCGAGTGTCAACGCTCTAGTCCTCTTGCGGCTATCGATTGTGATCCAAGCACTGGTAGAAGTAAAAAGGCTAGTTCGTAGCGGGTCAGCAACAAATGATATGCGGCTCCAAAAGGAGTAAGTCCTAATTATTAAATTAGAAAGCTATTGAATAAGTGACCACGAATATTGCAACTCGTGGAGGAACTACAAGTCACTAAAGATTACTACTTTCTTTTTTAGTGATTTATGTTATTAAAGAATGAAAAAATGCACGCTGCTACCATTAGCAACTGGGTGGGATACTTGCAAGAACGAATTCAGTTAGAGAACACCAGAATGGGTGTCGAATGACTGCTAATCAGAACGAAAGAAACTAAAATGGCCATCACACTCTACAGCTTGGAAAAAATAGAGAGCGTACAGTGGATACGGCTTTGATACTCCTGATTCCACTGTTTCATAGTTTGAACGGTTGCAGGGAGGGCCGGCACAGTTATAACGTTATAAAAAATTTGCCAGAGTCACAGCCCGGAGTTTGTGTAGTAAATAGGGTGGATCCTCAAGCAATCTTAGTTAAATATAGCTTAGAATTTAATTGAAAATTGAATTAATTATTAAGTTTAAATAAAATGGAACATATCAGTGGCAGTTGAAGTATCTTATTTCTAATTAATTATTACACTATTCGATTCAGCATAGAATTATAAGAATTTTCTATCCTTACAACTTTTGTGTGGGAACGCTCAGTACAAAGTTATAAGCAACAAAAGTTTGTGAAGACCGCAAATTTGAATATGATCGACTCGCGCTCACTTTATCTTTCTCTCTTAAAAGGTGCTGTGAAGATGACTAAAGAAGAAACTCTAATTAATTTTTGATAAGCTATCGAACAAGCTGCAGATCTGGGGGTGAATCTGCGATTTCAACTGTCACCATTTTGCAACTCCCTCTTCATTATTTTAACTAATCATCGATTTTAATTAAATTCTATACTATAATTGAGAGTAGGCTCGTGAAGTCAAAATTAAGCCCTATAAGCACAATAATATAAAACCTATAAAAATAGCTTTTCAGCTAACTTCAATAAATCAAGGAGTGAGTAAGCCCTTATTTTCTAAAATTGATTGCATATTTTATAACCTCACTCATTATAATTAAATAGTTAATGATCTTGCAAATTATACGTAAAGCCACATAATTAAAGAGATAACAATTATAATGGGTTTAATAATCTCAGCACTTAAAAATTACAGATGTCTTGGACAGATTATTTCAATGATATCCAAATCATCTCTAATATCAAATTAATATTTCTCAGGATTAAAATTATAGCAACTATTAATTATGTCTTGCAGAAGACGATGATGAAGACGAAGAGGAAGACAAAAAAGATGGAGTTTGGAAAAAGTGGGAATAATAATAATTAAATAACAATAATAATAACAACAACAATAATAACAACAGCAATAGCAGCAGACTATAAGCTTAGAGTCCAGACACCATATGACTACCGACTATGAGGCTACCCCGAGATCTTGCATTGGAGGCAGAGTGCACGCTCTCTTTGGCCAGTCCACTGAGCCCCCAGGCATGGCGCCTTAGGCCCCCGAGTGACCGACAACTCACTCCCTCAGTCAGGGAGGGTTTGAACGGCAGGGATTCCTATTACCCTGTGCAGTGAGTGGCAACGTCCGAGTCCTCTTGTTGCGATCGGTAGTGACCCCCCTGGTCAGTGATGCCTACGGCTAGAGAGTACCAGTGAAGCTGAGGGAGAGCGGCTCCTTGATGGACTTGAGTCCCCATATTTAAGAGGGTAGAGGTATAGATTAGTTCTAGATAAGCAAATCAAATATATATTAAATATCTCGCTAATTCACTCTAACTTAATCGTCTTCTGCAAGACATATTTAATAGTGATTATGAGCTGTATAATCTTGTCTGATCTCTACTGTTTGAGATTGGAATCTCATTATTCTTTTTTTATGCTCAAATGTTTTATTTTATTTATTTATTTAGGACTCAAAGGCAGCTTCTGAAAATTCAAACTTCTTTATCCTGCTGAATAAGTAAGTTTACGAGACTTATCAAAGCTTCAAAGAGTTTTATCAATAGCAATATGTAAGTTAGATAAACAAGGGTGAAATCTATGAATTTATAGAGCAAAGCTTTGCAAAATGCTTGATTAGATAGTAATTCCTGCAAACAAGAATAACTTAACACTCACATGAAAAAGATAGTCTCAAAAGATAATTAAAAGACTTGCGCGAAGTTCTTACTTAGGTTTAATTGAAATCTTAGATAAGAGCAAGCCCTTAATTTTGCGTAAATCGAGTCAACTAAAGTGGGAGTTAAATTACTACTTCTTAACTAGTTGATATCTTAGAGTATTTACAATAAAACAAAGAATAAGTCGCTTAAAATTCTAAATTAGTAACTCAAGAGCTTTCAAGATACATTCTTTAGGCTGAAAGAATTCTGATTTACACTTCAAAAGAACTTGTCGAACCCTTAATTCAGCATTTCAAAGACTTAATCCCTAATTTCGTTATTGATTCGTAACTTAAGGCTTTTGTGCTAAGTAAAGCTTCGATGGGTGAAAATTATAACTCATTGTAAAATTAGCTACAGATCGTAAATCAAAAAGATTAGAAAGGCAATGTGATGGATCAGGAAAATCTGTTCTTAAAGATTTTTTCAACGATTTCAGACTTAAAACAGTTAGTTTAATTACTAGTAGAATTTTAAGATGAATTCAATGGCTCTCCTACGCCCAAAAATCACAAGAAAAGACCACTTGCTTTAAAGAAATCAATAGCAGGTTTTAAAAGATTTTACCAAAATCTAGAATCTTAACTTCACACATTTAGTGCATTTAATGAAGGAGCACAGTAATTCTAAGGTTATAGAGAGCTTGGCAATTTTATGCTATTATTTTATTACTTATGAATTAGAATCATTAGACAGCTGAAGATACGAGATTAAATGTACTTGAGATGCTGGAACGGTCAAGAGGTGGATTACCAGACTTCATTTTCGATGAAGAGAATAAGCAAGTTATCAGACATGACCACAAGCAATCTCTTAATAACTCTAATAGCCCCTTCAAGTAGAATTAAAGCTCGGCTCAAACTACAAATTACGGAGCAATTCATTAGATAAATCAAAAGAGAGCGAGTGAAGTTCTGTAACAGTCTTAAGAAAAACTCTAGACCTCAAGCGGTGCAATTGTATCACAGTCTCAAGATTTTAAGAATTAAACTAATGATACTGAAGTGGCTTAAAATAGTGAACATCAAACCAATAATATTGTAAGAATCAAGGGTGAAGTCAAAATTGCAAAAATAAATTCAAGCACTGACACTGAAAGTCTTCTCCTATATGCAGGATAAATATAGACCCGTGCCAGAATAATTGGACTCAGATCGACAGAATCTGCTTGCTCTACTCCTGATTTGACCTTGGCGGATAAAATTACGACTCGGC
>JAJKFJ010021301.1:0-15112 GCA_027382625.1 Tetmemena sp. SeJ-2015
AAGAACTAAAAAAAAGATGTAATGGAAAGATATGTTTAAAGCCAAAAACATAAAATTAAAATCATTGCTCTAAAGAAGAACCCAATATTTGAAATCCATTTACAATTTAAAAGCTAATTTTATTTTCATTATGGTTTTAAATTATAACGTGATTTAATTCCAATTTTAGATGGATTAAAACTTTATGCATTCATTACAAAACTTAAATATTTAGTTTATTAGGAAAATAAAATATTACGCTTTTAAATTTATAAATAGCAAAATAAGAAGTCAGAAAAATAAACTTACTATATTCATTTATCAAGAGAAAGTTATATTAATAGAGCAATTAGTTTCCTTAATGATTTATTTTTGAGTGCTTGGTTAATGAAATTGAGTTGAGTTTAATGAAGACTATGAAGTTTCCTACAATAATTTTAGACTTTACAAATTTTAACTGTGACGTGACATTTATTTCCGTCAATAATTATTAAAATTATTAAATTTAAGAATTGATAGTCTCTTTGATGAAAAATAATCTTAGATTTTCTGAATTGAGTACAGCCGCAGAGGTGATGGAGAAACTTATAAAAATATAGTAGCACAAATTTCTAAGGATGTTTAAGCTAATTACTTGCAATAAGTTCAGCAAATTCTCCAAAAAACTCTATTAAGCTTGATATTATTAGTTTAGAAAATAAACTCTTATAATGGGCCTTCAACATATATTCTTAAATGTCTTAATCTCACAGCAACCATTTAAAATAATTAATTTTGCTTCTCTATTATATTTATTTTAAAAGGCCGAGAAATTTATTCTAACAAAATAGGCTGCTAAATTATTATTAAATATTTTTAGATGTTTTTTTTTTATCTATCTTAAATCAATATAACTCATTATAATTAAATTAAGAGTTGCAAAATAATCTTAAATCATTTTCCTTTTAATAGGGTTGGATTGCATGAGGATTGCCCTGATTTTTATAAGAATTATTTGAATATTCTATCTCAATAGTTTTATTTTATTTTTAAATTATAGTCAATTAGTATTTATTAAGAAGAAAGAGTTTTAAAAGAGGAAAATTAAAATCCATTAGTGAAAAGCTCTTCTTATAAATCAGTTTCCTTCTTATGATGTTTATTTCTTTAATTAACTGAGTTTTTAAAAAAATTGAATAATATCAATAAAATTGATAATTATCGGAAATCTAAGTTAAATTTAATAATCTATAATGATTTCCTGATGATGAAGATAGAGAACATGAAATGCAAGTGCAATGCTCTAAAGCCATTGCAGAAGTTTATTATAGAAGGTGGCTAATCTTATAAATTATGCTCAATTTGCAACTCGCAATTCAAGGACATCCTTTACTCGTGCTCTCCTCCAAATTTAGTTTTATTATTTTTTAAAAATATTTTAATACCAACTGGGTTTTAAGATTGCAAATTCAAGATGTGTCATGACTTTATTTTTATAAAATATAAGTATTATAAATTCTGCATTGATTAAATAATTATTAACTGAAGAGCTGTTGACTGACTAGGAAATTTTTATCTCATTAAAATTTGAAATTAGCGTAGATTAATAATGATTATAGAACTCAGGATGTGAAACAATTTAATTGATAATGTGTAGTATTCGTAAACTATAAAGACGAGGAATTTTAATTATCTGAGTTATGTCTTTCGTTATTTGATCTAGATTAAATTTGAGTAACTTATCACTAATATTTAAAACCTCTATATCAAAACTGAAAAAAAAAACTTAATATTGCCACTTAAAAAAAATTTATTTTTTTAGATGCATATGCATACTTTTTAGTAAACTACTCATTTTTTTTAAATTTTAAATTTAAAATTATTATTAAAAAAAATTTAAATTTTAAATTTTTCTTTAAAAAGCCTTTTTTTTTTAAATATTTTTAAATTTCGCCAAGTTTTAAAATTTTTTTGAAAAAAAATTACATTCTTTAAATTTATAAATGTTTCTTGAAGATTACTTATATGAAAAAGTCAGAGATCATCTCCAAGATCCTCCATTGTGCTAAAAGAAGTGATATCAAAGATCTTATATAATAAATAATTTTTTTTACAATAAACAATCTTGTAGACTATGTGAGAGGGATCTACAGAGCAATCTTTCATGATAAGTCTCTCGCATAAAAATCCTTAGAAAACAGAAAGGAGACAGACTACAGATGGTTTGAAGTCTACTAAATTTATAAATTCTCATATATAATTTCATCATTTATAATTGTAATTTAATTGAGCGAATAAGAAGGCTCTTTGCAATTCGTTAAAAAGGAATACATTCTTAAATAAGCTAAATTTTAAAAATAATTTGATCTATTAAAAATGAATGCTTATAAAGATATTTTTTACATTAACTTCTGCAGTAACTATTGCCTTTGCGAATTTGTTTAATTTGAGGTGTAAAATTATATTAATATTTCGGAAATTCAGTACAAATATAATAAAAACTGTAGAAAAGTAAAACTTTTATATTTATTTATTTTAAAATAAGCAATAAAGCTTACTTCAAATGATCGTTCTTGTTAAATTATAATTATTAAACTAGTATGGTATTTTAATAGAACTATTTTTTTTAATTAAATAAAGAATGAAATCTTTAAGTATAGCTGTAATTTAAGGGATGTAATATTTATATATAAATCAATTTAATTGTTGTCTTGCTTAAGTTTTTAGAAAAGTTTATTTATTTATAAGGAGAATTATATTTTAGGCTTGATGATCTTATAATTTTTAGTATAAAGTAAAGAATTTTCAAGAAACAATAAAAGTTAAGGAGGATATAAATTTAACAGCAGATCAAATCCTTTAATTCAGAAAGCTTTTTTGAGAAAAATTTAGCTGATCATTTCATTTTAAGCTATAATAAGAATTAAAAAATAAGTAATGTAACCAGTTATAAATTGACTTAAAAAATGCCTAAAATATGATTTAATTCAAAGATTAATAATTAATATGCTAAATATCTACTTATTTTATTTCAACATATAATATATCGTTTAATCAAATTATAATTAAAATAAAATTAAGATCGCATCATATTTTAATCTTGTTAGATTTATTATAAAAGATTAGGTTAATTCCATTTTTGTATAATTTTACAAATCAGCAATCTTTTTTTAACTTACCAAAACGAATATTTTAAAAAATACTTGCAATGATAAATTTTTGGGATTTAAATAGCGATCTAAAACAGTATAGAAGCAAGGTTTTAGATAATTTAAACAAGAAACTTTTTATTCATTTATCACTAAATTCTACAATCGAATGGAATTTAACTATATTTACATTGAGCTCTATATCAAATAAAGCATTTTAGGAGCAGGTGCCTTTCACAATTTTATTTTACAATGTGCAAAAATGCATTCAGCAAAGACAAATAGAGGAAAAAGTACTTCCAAACGGCAAGAAAGAATACAAAGAAAACTATTTGCAAGTAAAATTATAACAAATTTATCACTTAATAATTTCAGATGCTATAATTAAACTCGAATCAAGAGCTTTTTCAATTTAGTATTTTTTTTCTTCTTGTAAGTTTTTATTTTGAATTTAATATAGTTTACCTGTGCACTGGGTATATAAGAAACCGAAGGATGTGTCCCATATTTAAGAAGTTCCAAACGACATAGCTAAATAATATCTTGCAGTGATTATTATTTATTTTTGACTCTCGCCAATGCTTTCAATGAGTTGCTTAAAGAAGTTTATCCTGGAGAAGAGGTTTATCTCAGATATGTGCAAAAGAAAATACTATATGAATTTTATACCGGTTGCTATTTTTTCTCCCGTTTCCGCGCCTGATCAGCATTGGACGAAGGGTTTTTACGGTGACCTTGAGGAAAGCCGGTGGATTTCAATCGCAATCAGTGAGTGCTAGCGACTGCTTATTTGTAAGACCACAGAGATCCTCTACCATCTCTAAAGGGGAGTAGTGCGTCATCACTAATTAACTGACGGTGGGCTTTCACGTGACGTGGCACAACTTATCAACGAGTTACGCCTGTGAATAAACTTTAAACCGATTAAGTTATTATATGCCCGGGTTGGGAGTGCTTAATTCCTAATTAATTATGAATTTTATAAAAATTAAACCAATCTAAATTTAATTATTTTTATGCTTTGAAATTTTTTCCTAATGAAAAAATAATAATGTGAAAGATAACGCTTCTCAAATTTATTCTAACTCAAAGATATTTAAATATATTTTCTTCTTTTTTTTAAACTAATTTTATCTTTTATAGATAGGATGACTCTAATTTAAAATAAAATAAAAAAATATAATGGGTAGATCTACTTGATTTTGGCATAATATTATAACCCTGATTGTATGGCTTGCATGAAACTCAATATTTAATGAGTTCGTCTTAGATTTCACTATTTTTAGATGGACATTAATTTTGAATTCAAAAGAAAATGGTTGAAATCGACTCTTTAAATACTCAAATATTTTTTTTTAAAAAAATTTTTGCAATCTTAAAATAACCAAAGGGCTTATAAAAAATTTGCTTAAAATCATTATTTCTCCTCCTTTTTTTTATGTTTAAAATGACATAAAATTCACACCTTTTAGTTAATAAGGATTGAAAAATTATTGATATTCTCATTTCTTTTGTAGTTGATTTTTTTAATTAAGTTTAAATTAAATTTGATTAAAAAAATGATTTAACAATTTTAGAAAGAAAATATCTATCTCTATAATATAAGCTGAAATTTAATGGAAAATTAAATTAATTAAAAGTAATTAAATCGTGGCAGTTGAAGTTTATCAGCTTTATATAATAATTAGTCCATTCAATTCAGTATGAAATTCTTAGAATTTAGTATCCTTGCAATTTTTGTGTAAGAACGCTCAGTAAAGTGTTATAAGCGATACAAGTTTAATAAAATCAAGCATTTTTAAGACCTTAAACTGTGCAAATCATATCTCGATGCTGAGAAGGGCTATGAATATGATTCAAGAAGAAACTCACATTAGTTTTGATAAGCAATCGGACAAGCTGTAGATCAGAGGGTTAATCTGTGATTTCAACTGCCACCAAGTTGCAAGTCTTCATTTATTTTTTTAATCAATCTTCGATTTTAATTTAAATTTCAACTTTAATGAGTAAAATAAATGCAAAAAATATCCAAAAAAATCCTCTCAAATTCATATAATCAAAGAGCTATCAAATTAAATTTTATGATAAACTTAATCTTGACTAGTTAGCATAAATATTTCATCCTTATAAGTGATTATAAAGCATAAATAAATTCTAGAAGATTAAATGCTATATTATTTTGGAAGCAAGGCTGTCTTTCATTGAATAATTAGTTATAAAATCATACTATCAGAGGAATGATATAAAGGTTTTGAGTTATTAAATCCTTAAGATGTGAGAAAGCAATAATCTAGGGATAAATATTTTATTGGATTGGTTTAATCAACATTCTATAATTATCGATTCCTTCAGTAAGAGAAGATTTCTAGAAGGTAAAGATAATTAGAGCATCAAAAAAATTTATCATTATTTAATTTGCCACTAATTAAATTAAAATCTCCAGCATAAAAAGGGGGTAATAGAGTTTATTTTTATAATTTAAAATAAAAAATTGAAAAGTGTACAACCTTTTATAAGAACATACTTGTAAGTTATTTTAATGTGATATATTTATAAAATTTTATTTTGACTAAAAATATTTTTCATTTATAATTTTGTGCAGCCTTATTTGGTTCTACCTTTATTCAGATCTGAAAATATTCAGTATTTTTCTTTTCTTATAAAATGACAAGTTCTACTATGAAATGGAAAAATTTGTTGAGACTGATGTTGCCTTTGAATTTTTCAATCGGCCTTGGGAAGAAAACATTGTGAAACATGATAAATTCGGTGAAGAAAGGGTATCCTTATCTTGGTTTAAAAAATTTTAAATTAAATTATATTTTATTTAAAAAAAAATGAAAATATTTTTAAAATTTGAATTTATTTAGCAATCAATAAAATTATATTGAAAAAATATATTTATCCTAAGATTTTACTAGTTAAAATAAATATTTATTAAATTGTGGTTTTGGTATAGTTTTGTTTATCAAAAATTTTCAAAATAATTTATAGAAAAGTAGAAGACTAACTATTACTTAAATTTCTCAATTTTATATTTTAAGGGGCCTTTTCTCGACAGTAGAATTTTATAATGAATAAAGGTAAGAAAAAAATATGTTTATAGGGTAATTTTACTCCTAAATATGATTCTTCCCGTTATAGAGGCCTGTTCGAACATCTAAGGCTTCAGATTTTTAATCCTAATTTAGTCACATAGAGGTCAGTTGCACCTAAATCAAATCTATACTTTATGCAAATTTTCGCTATTGTAAAATAAACTTAAAGTGCAATTTTTAAAGAGTAAAACATTTATTCAATATATAAAATGCTTCAGTTATAAGACCAAAGAAGTATAGCTGAAAAAATGATGCATTGATCGCTTAATCATGAATTAAATTTTTGGTTCTATAATAATGTTGTACTCTTTAAAAATTGCACTTTAAGTTTATTTTACAATAGCGAAAATTTGCATAAAGTATAGATTTGATTTAGGTGCAACTGACCTCTATGTGACTAAATTAGGATTAAAAATCTGAAGCCTTAGATGTTCGAACAGGCCTCTATAACGGGAAGAATCATATTTAGGAGTAAAATTACCCTATAAACATATTTTTTTCTTACCTTATTTCATTATAAAATTCTACTGTCGAGGAAAGGCCCCCCCTATATTTAATGAAGCATTCTTAATATCTAGTTAATTAACAAGACGAAAGAAACAACATCATAAATATCTAAAATTGTAGATCTTTATAGAGCCTCAAAAATTCACATAATAATTAATTTCACAATTATTTTAAAGCATAGTTATTTGAGAATTTTTTTTAAATAAAAAATTACTTTATAATGATCAAAGCTTTTATAATATGAAGCATGCGTCTAAGGAGGAAGCTTCATTGCAGAAATAGAGGAAAAAATTTGCTCTCTCTCATTATTGATTCATGATATCTGAAGCTTCAAAAGAAAAGAATCCTTTTACTCAAAAAAAGCAATCACTTGCAATCCAAATATCACTACAAAGACAACAAGATAACCTTCATAATCTCACTTTATAGAAGCAGTGATGACCTTCTGCCATGTAGCACTATAAATCTCTTTAAATTACCGGAATTCACATGGTCCAAATATCACAAATCGTTGATCAGACTCGAAGTCAGGAAAAAAGTCTCTGTCAAAACTGAGAAAAATTAAAGGACTTAGGCTGTAGCTTCAAACTGAAATGATGTCATTAGCTAATTTTTAGAATTAACTATATTTCCTAATGTAGCATTATAGTTGGAATTTAAATTAAAATCGGTGATTGGTTAAAATAATAAATGGAGAGATGCAAAATGGTGACAGTTGAAATCGCTCAAGCGCCCCCCGATCTGCAGCTTGTTCGATAGCTTATTAAAAATTAATATGAGTTTCTTCTTTAATCATCTTAGTAGCACCTCTCAGCAGCGAGATATGTCGCGCGCAGTCTTTTTCATCATCTTCATCATCTTCTTCTTCTTTATCTAAACTTGTGTCGCTTATAACTCTTGACTGAGCGCTCCCACACAAAAGTTGCAAGGATGAAAAGTTCTTAGAATTTCGTGCTGAATCGAATGGTCTAATAATTGTTTAAATCTGACATACTTCAACTGTCACTCATTTATTCCATTTTAATTTAATATCTAATTTAATTCTCTTTTTTATTAAATTGTCAGCTATATTATTTGTGTCTAGCTCACAACATCCTTTTGCATTTTAGCCTCTAAAATTATTCTATGTAGGCGTATTCAATAAGAGGAGGTACCAACTAAGCGAGATTTATACTTTGGAATTACTTCTTCTCTCTCAAAGTTTTATGGTTCACTTTAATGCTCGTGACCATCATTTTCTTTTTCTAAAATTTTTTACCGAAGCACTATTTAATTATATTTGAGGGGTTTTAGTTTTAAAAAAAGTGCAAAAAAAACTAGATTATTTGCTATAATTAACAAGTCAGCCTTAAGAATAAGACTTTATTCTCTAAATAAATAAAGAAAAGTGAAAAACAGAAAAATTCTATACAAGGATAAAAATTTTATTTTTGAAATATTTTATATTAAAATTTTAATTCTTAAAGAAAAGATTTTCTTTTAAATCAGAAATAAAATATTGGACGTATGTTGCAACTGGAGGAGAGTTCATGATTACTGATGTTTAAGGCTGGAGATAAGACAAGGGAAAATACATAATGACAGATCCCATAGTGTTTTCTAAACAGGCAGAGTAATTAGGACTGGTAGATTGGGGAGCGAAAGGAATGAGGGATTATATGAATCTCCATAAGTGCAATTAATTTTTAGAATAAATATAATAATAATTTATAAAGATGAATTGTTGAAATCGAAGCTGATATACAATTTGTGTGTAAATAAACAAGACAAAAGGTGCGTTCAAAGTACAGAATGCCTAGAGTTTTGGCTTTGGACTGCGTTAATTTGGTTCATTTAACTGATCCTGAAGAAGCTCTCTCCTCTACTTTACAATGAGTTCGTTCAATTTGTTCGCATTCAATCTGAGATATCATAACTGCACTCTAGGGAAATGTTCAGGGTCTTTCAACAAGTCATTTCATCTGCTTCTCTTCCATAGAGGTTACCAAATTCTTGAGAATTCTGTTTTTTAGTTTGAATTTGCTGTCCTCTTTATCATAGTTCTTCTCAGGTGTCTTCCATTCTTAATTGCTATAATAGAAATGAATTAGGAAATATTAAGTACACTTATTTATTTACTCTTAAAATTAATTAAGAATTAGCAAACAATAATTAAGACTCTTATTATAACTTTTAAGATCTCTAATAAGCTTTTTCTCTGAGTTTGCCTTAAAAACATTAGGGGTTTTTAAGAATTCTTAATTAATTTTAAGAGTAAATAAATAAGTGTACTTAATATTTCCTAATTCATTTCTATTATAGCAATTAAGAATGGAAGACACCTGAGAAGAACTATGATAAAGAGGACAGCAAATTCAAACTAAAAAACAGAATTCTCAAGAATTTGGTAACCTCTATGGAAGAGAAGCAGATGAAATGACTTGTTGAAAGACCCTGAACATTTCCCTAGAGTGCAGTTATGATATCTCAGATTGAATGCGAACAAATTGAACGAACTCATTGTAAAGTAGAGGAGAGAGCTTCTTCAGGATCAGTTAAATGAACCAAATTAACGCAGTCCAAAGCCAAAACTCTAGGCATTCTGTACTTTGAACGCACCTTTTGTCTTGTTTATTTACACACAAATTGTATATCAGCTTCGATTTCAACAATTCATCTTTATTTACTTCCCTTACTAAATGAGGTGTGCGAAACAGTTATAAGGAAAGGAAGAGATGAAGCACTTATCAAAAAATGCAAAAAGTATCTTAAACATTTCTAAAATGATAAAGATACCTTCCTTTCTTAGCTAGATACCATTCTTTAAAAAAAAAAGTTTCAATAAAGCTTATAACTCCCATTAAATTTATCTTTAAAAGATATTTAAAGAAATATAAAATGGAGAAATTTTAATTCTAAAAATACTAAAGTAAAGCTACTTTGATTTTTTATAAGCCAAAATGATCGATCTTATAACTTATTTAATTGCTGATATATCAAAATATTTTAATACTCTTAATGAATATATATTAGAATTATTCAAATAAATTATTTGTTATAATAAAAATAAGCAAGGTCTGCAATATTTTGGAATTTAAATTAGAATATTCATTCAAAATATGAGATTTTTCGATGGTAATAAGAAAATAATATGAGTTTGTTCTTTAATAATCCCACCTCTCAATATCAAGGTATAATGCGAGCACTCTTCAACTTTAACTTAATCCTCATCTTAAATTTCTTAACTTTTTTCCGCTTTTGATTCTGAACAGAGTTCTCCCGCTGCGTATTCAGTTTTAGAATTTAAAGAAGAATCGAATGGTGAATTATTATACAAATTAGATGGATTTGAACAGTCACTCAATTAATCCTCTTTAATTAAAAAAAATAATTTAGTTCTCTTTTTTATTAAGCTATACTGAAAGATCAAATGCGTTCTTTAGCTTCGAGAAGAAGTATCTATTGAGAGTACATTCAGTATCAAGGAGATTTTCTCAGCTTATAAGTTTTTGAAAGCTGATTTCTGACTCAAAATTATAATATATTTCTATCTTTTGAGAAGCAATTTTATCATCCGAAACCATAAATTAACAGAATACTGAGGATTAAGCATCAATCTTCAAATACTTTAAATTAAAAAGCCATATTAAAGTGATTTTCTTCATAAATCATTTTAGCTAGCATGTCTTTATAGACTCAATAATTAAGGCAAATCCGAAAGAGGTTAGCTAAAAATACTCATCCGAAACTCAAGCTAAAATATATTATTTTGAAGTTTATGAGAAAATATTATAAATTAATGAGGGAGGATAATTCATACAAGAGTTACCTAATTGTCCTTTTTATTGAGAAATATATCATATCTTAATTAATTATGTCAGTTAAGAAACTATTTTTTACCTGTATGCAATATAAAGAATTTGGCCTTAATATAAATTGATATTCTGGCGAACTTTAAAGATTGAAATAAGAGTTATTTTAGATAGTCAATCAAAAATATGATTGCAAGAGAAACATTTATATTTTTATTTTACTCTCAGGTTTACAATTTAAATTTAATATAGTTGAGGAATTAAAAGCCCTATATATATAAATTTACCTAACTTAATAAATATGACTTGAATAGGAGTTTCAGCTCATTTCATCATTGAGCTAACCTCTTAAAAGCTCTGCTCATACGCTATATGGCTACTGCAAGGGAAGATAAAATTGGATTAGATCATAATTCCTTCTTCTGCCATAAACCAACTCCAAGTTTCAATCATTTTTTAGAAACTCATGAGCTCAAAGTTCTCGCAATCATTGAAATTATTGGAATAAGAAAAATTTTGGAGTAGGCCTCTGTGGTAAGTCTAGTAAATTCCATGGAGTAAGATGGAACATTCATATATTAAAATTTGAAAATTAATCAGAAGCCTTGCCACAACTATAATCTATATTAAAGGTGCCAGTAATACTTGAAAGCAAGAGATTATTTAATATCTTGCTGCTTGAAACCTATTTTGTTTCAATTACTCTTTGCAGGCCCCCACTCTATTTGAAAGAATTTACATATTTAAGTACAATATAACCTTGCTATTTAAGAAAGATCTCTTGAGATACAAGCAAACTAGATATATATGAACACAATTTAAAATTTGGTGAGTGCACTTTCCATATCCTATGACTGAGGTTTTGATAAGATAATTAAATAAGAGAGTCTTATTGATTGCTTAATAAAAAATAATATTTTAAGCAACTTTTACATTTACTCATAAAAAAATTTTAAAATAGATCATAAAATTTATTTTTAGTTATTCAAAAAAAATTAGAAAAAATTTAAATTTTAAAAAAATTTTAAGCAAAATAATTTTAAAAATAAAAAAATTTTTTTATTTTTAAATTATAATTTTTTTTTTAAAAATTTTAATGCCTTTTTAAAAAACCAAAAATTTTAAACCCTAACTATCGCATCCTCAGATTTATGCAATGGAGTTGGTGTTGTGATAATTACTACAGGGGAATTAAATCCATACCTTAAAGTCAAAATGAAACTTGAAATAGGTTGGATTGTGTAGTTAATATTTCAGTTACTTTTTTTTTTCAAAAAATTCTTAGTTTAAAAAAATTTTTCTATATTGAGCTGCATCTTTTTTGTGTGGTGTTTATTGTTTTCATAAAAATATTTTTGAATTTATAAAAGATATAACTGTTTATAAAGAGAAACAGGCAATTTTTAATTTAATTCCTTATATTCTCATTATATTTCCAATTAAACTCTATATAAAATAAAAAATCTCTCTTTAATTTATTTCTTATAACTTTCTTATTGTTCTAGAAAAGGCAAGTGAGAAAAAAAGTTGCAATAAATAATTGATATTTAATTAAAATGGAATCTAGTAGCAGTATCAGCAAAAGCAATGGAGTCGTGACCGACCATTTGACAAAAAAATGGATTTACGAATACAACTTTGGTGAGAGCAATGACCCTCGAGGACCATTCCACATTGAACAGCTTAATATTTAATAGTCTAAGTTGGCATATTCTATTAAGTAACTAACATTTTTAGTTCGGGGAAAAAAAGCTACAAAAAAGATTTTCGAAGGAATAATAAAAATAATACAATTAAATTAAAAAAAAAAAAGAAAAAATTGTTAAAAAATAATTTTTCTTTTTTGAAATTTGACATTTTATTTATTAGATAAGGAGAGATTGCAGGAGTTGACTTCCATATTAAACAAAAATTGAGAATATTTTATTTAATAATATAAATAGAATAGTGGAGGTGGAATTGACAACAGCAAGGTTATTAGAGGAAGAATATCTGATGACTTAACTCTGATCGGAAGATGGAGCTATGCTTTAAATTAGAAATAAAGATATTAAAATAAATTTATTGGCTTCTGATATTGATGAAAGGTCCTTTGCGTAATGTTTAAGAATTATATGATTATTACAAATCTAAATAAGTAATAAGAGGCAAATGGAGACTTCGTAATTAGAGTAAGTTCTAGAAAAGATTAAGTAAATTGCTTCTAATGCTATAATTTTTACAAAAAATTAATTTAGTCATTAAATTTTAAGGGAAGAAATTTTAAAAAAAATAAAGTAAAAAAATATTAGGAAATAATTAAAACTTTAAAAAAATAATTTGTACTGTTTAAGAAATCAGTTATTATCCTATGTAAGGGTTAGGAATTATATTATTCAGAGTTCAAGAAGTAAGTTGGTTTTTAGAATCCGAGCTAACGATTGTAACTGCAAATATGCCAAGCTCATTGCGTCTACGAGTGCATGTCTCTCGATTTTTAGGGAAAAATTTAGTGAGCTAAGCATCTTATTATCCCTTGGGCAATCTCTTCCAACTCATTAAATATTAAGATTTAGAATAAGATCTGAAAACGCCAACTTGGCATTGGTGAATCAATTAAAGATTGAACTCTTCGATTTTCGGTAATACCTTCAATTAATATGAACCAAAAGCATTAGCAATTTCAGCCTCAAATTCTAGTTAAATAAATGTAAAATGAGTACTCAGCAGTTTACTCTTGCATATCTAAGCTAGAGACCATAAACATTTTCGTATCTTTAATTACTCTATTTTGGCCCCATTATTAAATAGGACTTCCAGAGGAAGATGGAGATGCTGATGGAGCTGACTCGAAAAAAAAAGGGAAATAAAAAAAGAGTGGTTGGAAGACGACGCACCGACTACGGCGACTACTGTGCTACTCAGCAATCAAAGAACACTATATCACTGAGGATGACTAGACACTGGAGCTGCCCCCCTATGACTCCCCGCTATGAGGCACCCTGAATCAGACCCCGGGGAGGCAGAGTGCAGGCTCTTTTTCCAGCCATGGCCCCAGGCCCCGAGTGACCGGCAGTACGCCTCTCAGGGGGGGTTTAAGGGCGGGGATTCCTGGCCATTGCCCTGTGCATGGGGATGCGCCCTCTTGCGGCTATGGGCTGGGGCCCCCCTGGTCAGTGGTCAGTCGTTAGAGAGCCCGGTGATGCATTGGAGGGGACCGTATGACCCCCATTTTTATGGGGGGGACGGGTGGGGTATTAAATAGTAAAACCCCACCCCATGGGGCAATTTTAAATACTCAAATTTCCCTGATCTCTAATTTTCCCTCGGGAAAGCCCTATTTAATAATGTTATTGTTTAATTAAGTCTGATCTCTATAAAGAGGTTTGAATTTGTTTATTTTTTTACATGCTCAATTATTCATCTTTCATCATCCATTTTGGGCCCCTCCAATTGGATAAGGCTAAAAAGGTTAAATCATTCTCCAATACTTTCTAACAATAAACATTCCTTAAAGCACAATATCTCCCTCTCTTCTGGATTATAATTTTACAAAGTCTTTATAATGACTGCCAAATATCACATAGCTTCAAATCTATTTTGATTATAAAATAGGAAGTCTAACTATAGTTTTCTCATTTTTAATGAATTCCTTATACTTTAAATTACAAGTTTCTTGCTAACTAAAAGTGTTAAGTAACCTCAAAAATAAGTTGGTATTATCATCTTTAAAAGCAAGCATGCATCATTATTTGAATCTAATTAGAAGGAGCTATGAACTCTGACTCGTATTAAAAGATGAACATTATTAAGTATTAATTAAGCAATCAGTCAAAGAGTATCGGTAGCCAAAATAAAAGCAGTTTAAGTTTGGTTTAATATTTATAATCGGAATATGGCAAAAATATTTTAAGTAAATAAATATTTTTCAAATGATTTCTTTTAATACCAATTTTAGATAGAAGATAATTTCTCATTCTCATTTAAACCATGTTTTTAAATCGTGAACATTTAAATACATATGGATGATATAACTTATACTTATTTCCCAAGGGTAATTCTGTAAATAAATAATTTTAATAGAATTTTGAGTATTTCATTTATAAAATTGCATAGTATAATGGGATTTATATTGCATGTGTCCTGTCCTGATTTTTATAAAATCCTTTAATTAAATATGTCAACCAAAAATATTGAATAATAAATTTAGAGAATTATTAATTTTACATTTTATTTATTCTTGAATTTAAGAAATAAAATAGCATTTAAAGTAGATTTTCAAGAATATTTAATCATACTATTCTTTATATAGGATGAATATGAATGGTTAATCGGGGTTAAGGATAATTGGTTATAATTTAAATATTCAGCTGGGCAATGGAAGAATTCTTCAAGATCGCTGGAGGTGAACCCTACCATCAAGTGCTGCCAACCTCACCTAGAGTTGTCCCCTGAGCCAGGCAAGAAGGAAAGCTTAGTCCCAAGTCTCCATGACTACTTTGAGTGGCAGCCAAGAGTTCATAGCGACATTGCTTTTTATTCTTCGAAGACATGCTGAACGAACCCCAGAACCTGCAAGGGGAAGTGAATAAGTTCTGTATTTATTGGTTTGCGTAATTAGTTTGAACTA
>JAJKFJ010021302.1:0-16995 GCA_027382625.1 Tetmemena sp. SeJ-2015
AATCGGCTCGCGCCCTAAAAATGCCCCCAGATAGCTTTTTTTAACCTCCTAAAAGGTTTTTGGGGGTCGATCGCACCAAAAAGGGCGTTTTTTGGCCGGACCCCTCTTCGAAGTCCCTGTGCAAAAGTGGCGTTTTCACCTAATGAGTTATAAAGCACAAAATTTTTTTCCAGAGATTTTTGACACATCCTAGCATAGCAGAGACGTTCTCAAAAGTGATCTAGAATAAAAATGAGTCTTTCTGGAGAGCGAAATCAAACGACCCCAATTTTTGTGGGCAGTTGCCTTAAAAAAACGACCGAAAAACACCCTTTTAAAAAGTTCATTCAAGATTTGATGATCAGGTTACCTTAAAGTCAAAAATGCGTTTTCGCACCCGCTCTAGCTCCTCAGCCAATGCTCTGCGGTGCAAACCAGTGCGCAAATCGGACTCAGCGCCCCTCAAATGACCCAGATAGCTCTGTTTGAGACCTCGCTAAAAGTGTTGCGGGGTCGAGTCGCACCCCTAAAAAGGGCGTTTTTGGCCGGAGCCCTCTTCGAAGTCCATGTGCAAAAGTGGCGTTTTCACCTAATGAGTTATAAAGCACAAAATTTTTTTCCAGAGATTTTGACACATCCTAGCATAGCAGAGACGTTCTCAAAGTGATCTACGAATAAAAATGAGTCTTTCTGGAGAGCGAATCAAACGAGCCCATATTTGTGGGCAGTTGCCTTACAAACGACCGAAAAACAGCCTTTTCAAAGTCATTCAAGATTTGATGATCAGGTACCTTAAAAGTGCAAAAATGCTTTTTCGCACCCGCTCTAGCTATTCAGCCATTGATTGCTATGCGGTGGAAAACAGT
Organism: Tetmemena sp. SeJ-2015; assembly: GCA_027382625.1. NCBI lineage: Eukaryota > Ciliophora > Spirotrichea > Sporadotrichida > Oxytrichidae > Tetmemena > Tetmemena sp. SeJ-2015. Next base: position 846 of record JAJKFJ010021302.1, read on the forward strand.
GCGCAAATCGGACTCAGCGCCCCTCAAATGACCCAGATAGCTCTGTTTGAGACCTCGCTAAAAGTGTTGCGGGGTCGAGTCGCACCCCTAAAAAGGGCGTTTTTGGCCGGAGCCCTCTTCGAAGTCCATGTGCAAAAGTGGCGTTTTCACCTAATGAGTTATAAAGCACAAAATTTTTTTCCAGAGATTTTGACACATCCTAGCATAGCAGAGACGTTCTCAAAGTGATCTACGAATAAAAATGAGTCTTTCTGGAGAGCGAATCAAACGAGCCCATATTTGTGGGCAGTTGCCTTACCGACGACCGAACCAAAAACAGCCTTTTCAAAGTCATTCAAGATTTGATGATCAGGTACCTTAAAAGTGCAAAAATGCGTTTTCGCACCCGCTCTAGCTCCTCAGCCAATGCTCTGCGGTGCAAACCAGTGCGCAAATCGGACTCAGCGCCCCTCAAATGACCCAGATAGCTCTGTTTGAGACCTCGCTAAAAGTGTTGCGGTCGAGTCGCACCCCTAAAAAGGGCGTTTTTGGGCGAGCCTCTTCGAAGTACATGTGCAAAAGAGGCGTTTTCACCTAATGAATTATATAAGCAAAATATTTTTTCCAGAGATTTAGACATCCTAGTATAGCTGAGACGTTCTCAAAGCGATCTACGAATAGAAATGAGTCTTTAAGAAAAGATGTTCAAATTACCTCATATTTTTATGCAGTTTCATGTTAAAAAAAGACTTTTTCTAAATAAATTTTATTAATTTATAATAATTTTTTCTTCCTCTTTGTCTCAATAATTTTTCTTTTATTTTTCCCGTTAAATCGGAAATTTGTCTTTATAGATCATTCTCAATTTCTAATTGTTCTAATTTTCTAAATCCTTATATTCGTTTTTTATTGTAATATATTGTCATATATATTTTTTTTATTAGTTACTTATTTTTTTTTAGTTTCAACAATAAGGCGATATTTTATTTCTATGAGTCAGTTTTAATGTATGTTCTAGGATCTTACTTATTGATAGTTCTTATAAAACCACAGCCTAAATGCTTTGATTATCAAAGTTCACCTTTTCTTCAATCTTTATTCTTTTATACTTTTTTCTACTCTAATTTATCAAGTCCTCTCAAAAATTTCCTATTCTCACACACATATCTTTCCCATACTCTATGGGTTTCGAATCTATTTTCTTGTTTGATACTCAACATCACCATGGGTTAGACCCTGGCCTGTTTATCTCGCTCTATTCTAATCACTTAGTTTAATAGGTAGCAGCAAAATTGGATGTGGGTGAATGACTCTCCCCCTCATAAATATCTCTATTAAATTGGTAATTTTCTCTTTTAGCATTTTCGAATATTTAGAGTGTACTTTAAAACAATTACGCCTTAATTGGGCTAATGTGCTATTTTTTTACCACAGTTATAATAGATTTCAACTAAAAATTATTTAATTGGGCCCTGAGTCCCCTACCGCACGAGGGCCAGTATTGCACATACTTAAAAAAATTTAGGTGTTGCATTACCTTTCACAGCCATGTTTTAAATGAGCTTCAAAACTTTAGGAACCTTAAATATAAATATTCATGCCCATGAATTAATAATAAGCAAAAGAAACTAAGATAGATAGTTTATATCTTAGACATTTGACTCCGTACCAAATTCGGCTTAATTTGGGGAGATCATAACCATTATTCGATATTTCTATAGAATTGGTTTATTCCTCAAAGGCGATATAGTTTTTAATTCAGTTTAGAATAGCTAAATGTACTTTATTTAAGTATAAACGAGTTTTTCTTTGTCCTGAAGCAGTATGAGAAGATCAATTATAGAAATTCATAAGACAGTAACTACTTACCAAAAGTATTAAATGTATTTAATATTTGCAAAGTTATGTTATTTTTGCTATTTTTGATAGTATTTTCAGCTCGATCACTTGTATTATTCTAATAATACCTGGCATGTAAGAGTTTCCTGGATATACTAGGAGGACTAGGTCTCTTATCGCATTTAATACTAACACGCAACCTCAAAGGCATTTATGCTTAACATTGTCTACTCAGAGAATTGGATCTTAATGAGGTTGCTAGAAGGGGTGCTTGAATGTTTTCGTGCCCATTGTATACCTCCGCTTTAAGAGTCGCAGTTCCTATTGATATCAATGTTGTCGCTAGAGGAGGTTTTAAAGTTACTTATGTTCTCTGTTTATACCTTTCCGGGCTCTCTCAATAAATCCGTTTAAATTCTAAAATTTTTGAAAAGCTGAATATCCATTTTTGAAATATTATTTGTAGAAATTATTTATGCAATACACTATGCTACCTTTTTAATAGCTCAAATTATAGATATGTAAATTAATTATGACAGCAGCATAACTCTACTCAAACTTTATATTTAAAGCTATTATTAAAGCTTTTCGTATTTAAATATGATTGAGAATTAACTAAAATCGATGTTTTATTAAAATAATAAAGGAGAGGTGCAACTTTGTGGCAGTTGAAATCACAGATTCAATCCCTGATCTGCAGCTTGTTCGATAGCTCATCGAAATTAATATGAGTTACTTCTTTCTTCATCTCAACAGCACCCTTCAGCTGCGAGATCTGATTAACTCAAACTCCTTATATAGCGATCTGCATTTTGCAACACATTGCGTAACTTTTAACTCTTTACTAAGCACTCTCCAAAAAATGCAAAGATGAAAAGTTATTGGAATTTTATGCCGAATCGAATGGCATAATAATAAATTCAGATTGGAGACACATAAACAGTCACGATTTTATTCCATTATAATTTAATAACTTATTTCATTCTCTTTTTATTAAATTCTCAGTTATACCATTTTTGTAATTAGATTTTTAAAAAAAAATACCATAAATTAAGACTTTATTTGTACTCAATTAAATAATAAAAAAAGAAGGTCATGTAGAAAAACGTTCGATAATTTAATAACCACATAACAGAGCATAAATTCAGTTATTATTACTTACTTTCCAGAAGATAACTCCATATTTGTGAGTTTAATTCTTAAGACTTATTCTAATTAAAAACATAGCTAACTCACTAATCTCTTTACAGTGATAAAAATTCCAAAAAACCTTTGCTGGTGTAGATTAGATTTGTAGCCATAATTAAGTAGGCCTTCCATTTGAAGATTGAGTTGAGGATAGAATTGACTTGAATTTTTGGAAGGAAAATTACAAAAAAAAAGGAGCAAAAATAAAAGAATTATAGAAGCAGACGACAAATCGACTATGGTACTTCTGTCAGCAAGATCACGGACGAGAGAGGAAAGGATGATAACGAAATGATACTTGTAACTGCGCAGAGTGTACTCTCTATGAGTAATCTATTGAGCTCCGAGGCAAGAGCACAGGAACCCGAGTGTGGTATCTCACACCATTAGTTAGAGATGGTTTAATAGAATGTGATTACAGGCCATTGACTTCTGCAGTTAGTGGCGGCAGCAACAGATTTCTTTGCAACTATCAGCAGTTGGCTATTATTGTCAGAAGGAAGGAAATGTTTAGACATAACTGCTGAGAAATCCTATGGGATATCTTTAATAAGAAACTATGATGTCCATATTTAAGAGAGAGGTGATGCAGAATTGTTCATAATTTAATCAAAATTTTAATCACTCTAAATCCTAACGCCTATTATTTCTCAGGAAGTTTATTTTACTAATGCTTTAAGTTACTTAATTAAGTTTGATCTCTCTAAAATTAAGTTATTAGTTTTTCATTTTGTTTTATGCTCAAAATATCAATCATTAAGTTTTTGAGCTATAACTGATAAAAAAAATCTTGTAAGGCATTGGATACTACAGTATTTGATTATACATTCAAATGCAAGATCGTAGAGTCATATACGTTCTCTTGAATAAAAGATATATCCCCAAAGATATGCTGAATATGTACCAAATAGCAAACCCTTGTTTTACCCTCTGCGTTTAATTTTAGATTTTATCTCTTATGAATGCTCTTTGAGTCCTTCAAAAATAAAGGAAATTAAAGGGCTCTCGGTATATATAAGATAATCTCAAATCACAGATATGCTCGGAATGTGAGCCAGTGGGGGGTTGGTATGCGAGTTCCACTGGGATTCTCTCTCATCCCTAATATGAGAACGGTTCGTCATGGCCGTTACCGCGACGTCATGGGTTGACATGTGGCATTAGGAACAGGTCACACCAGTTATGATCGTGTTTTAGTAGGCGATATAAAAGCTTATTATATATATATATCCTAGCGGGGTATTTAATTCTCCTAATAATCTATAATCTAATAAGATAATCTAAGACGTCACAGCCATGGCTGTGACTTCGTTGTCTATCAACCGAATAGGGAACTTAACATGTGGCACTTCCGCCACCTCATACTCTGCGCAGAAGCCCCCCGGCTTATGCGTACTTTCCTTAAAAAAAATTAAAAGGATAAAAAATAAAATCGAGTAGCATCGATCCAAGAGCCTGACTCTGTCCAGCTGCATGACTGAGTATCTGCCCATAGATCACGTCCCTCCATACCTATAAGGGTTAGGAGGATGAGTGGGATACTACTCACCTTTGATTAACACTCAAATGAGCTGATTGCGATCACTTTCCCCAAGACATCGGCTTCCATAATCTCTTGCCACATTTAGGCACTCACTCACTAGCCAACGGTGCATCAAAACTGAGAGCCTTCAGGGAATGGGCGACCGGTGCCTAGTGCGAGTCTAGTTCGTCCTTAATTTTAACTTTCTATACTTGCTCTAAAAATAATTTTAAGAGATCTTTGATAACTCCTTAATTATATAAGCGATAAAACTTGCAGATGAGTTTAAATAGCAAACCTTCAGAGTTATTTGCACAATAAGCCCTACAACTAACATTCCATCGGATTAAAAAAATTTATTATCTCTAAGTGATAAATTCAACTTGGCACAGGTTTAAAGTATTAGTCACCTACTCTTCCTAACTAACACCAAGCCGAATTTGGTACCGCGTCACAGGTCTAAGATATAAACTTTCCATCATTCATGGGCAAGAATACTTAAGGTTCTTAAAATTTTGATGCTCATTTACATTCTGGCGGTCAAGATTATGCATCACCACAAAATTTTAAAAAAATATGTGCGGTACGGGCCCTCGTGCGGTCACGGTTCCGCACGTGGGGTGGGGGATTTAGGGCTCATTTAATTTATGCTAGGATATTTAATAAACTCCAACTAATTAGGTTTTTATTTTGAAACAATAAAGCTCAAAATCAATCATATCATCTTGCCATAGTCTCTTGTTCTTTTTCTTTTGTTTAAATGCTTTGTGTGATGGCTTTGAGTTTGTTTTCTTCTTCAAGTTTCCTTGCTATTCTTTTAACTTTAATATATATTTTTCAGGTTACCACAGAGTTCTTGAGAATTTCAATGTTCTCCTTCTATATTTTAAATTCAAGTTACCTGCCATCTTTGAGAAACTCTGACTATTTGATTTATTTACGTAGGTAAAATTTAATGAGAGTGGTTGGCCACTGAGTTAAAGTTATCCCTACAAACTATATTAACAACGATAACTTACATAGGATAATAACTGACTTTCTAATTCAGTACGATAAGTGCTGTTTTAAGAAATTGATTATTAATTACATTCCTAATATTTTACTTTTACTGATTTATTTACTGCTCTATAATTCATACTGTCTTAAGTTAATTAAAGCTAAAATCAAACTAAATTAGGAAACTAAGTGACAGATTTAAAGTACACATTAAATCATTTCACGATAATTACTTTTAGATAAAATTTTAATTTTCCAAGTTAAAATAATCTCTTGGATAAAATATTTTTAAATCATTAATTTTCATAGCATATTTAATACATTTATTGTAATTACTTAATAATTTTAATAAGTAAATTTATCTAAACCCTATTTTGTGTGTCTAGCTATTAATCTCTCATCCTAACTCACTTTGCCCTTTATAAGTTTAATTTCTCGTACCTACTTCAAGATTGTTGAATTTGCTGGATTTATTTTGTTTTACTCTCCCAGTTTGATTTGCTATACTTTGAGCATTAATTAAAGGAGAAATCATATCACTAGATCTGCCAGCCAATGATGCAGAGTATTCTTGTTGTTATTTAGAAAAACCCTGACTCAGGTTTTAAGAAAAAGATTCAGACCCGTCTGCTTTCCTAAAGTAAGGAGACCGCATTTAAGGAGAAGATAGAAGAGTCATTCCAGATACAAGTCCATTTCCTTTTTGATTAATCTTAGTCTTAATGCTCAAACGAGGTTTAAAAGGCTTTAACTTAGTAAATAAATTCAATTATAATTATTGTTTCATTTTAGACTTAGAAACATCAAATTATTCGAATCGTTTAATTCTCTCGTCAATTGAATCATTAAAACTATAAATGATCATACTTGACGTCTTCCTTTATTCTTGAGATGCTTTAATTAAGGTAAGATCGAATCTCTCTAGCCTCTTAAATGTTAGATTGTATTTTCTAAAGGAGCTTTTAGTTGCTTATTGTACTCTTTAAAATTACTTATCCACCTAGATAATTATTTTTTAATATTTCAATAAAATCTTATTGAAAGATTTGAGGGCTGCTGTTTTAGAATATTAAGAGTAATTCTACGTGAAGACTTATTTGTCCTCTCTTTTAATCCGAATTCTTAGCAGTCGAGATTCTTAAGGTGATCATTCTATCCGTTTCTCAAAGCACTTTCCCTTTTGCTTCGTTGAATTTTATCTAAATCACTCAGGCCTCTCTTATTTGTTGGACTATCTTAGTCTGTAATGCAGAAATTTCTATCTTAGGAGAGTTTTTAAGTGCTTTCTTACACGTCTCTCAATAAGGAGTACTTAAAAATATACGAATATTGATCTTATACTTTTTGGGAATACTATGCTTTGATTTTATTCTGTTCGCATACTGTGAATAGTTTTCTTCATTAAATTTTTATAATATAAATATAAATGAATATCGTAATTGAAATCAAAATATTTAATGATGTTTGAATATTATGGCTTGTAAATGGAAGCGAAGTACCTATAAAAGGTTCCTTATTCGATAATTGATTTAATTTAATTATAAATATATTTTTTCTACCAATACTATGTTACTATATATAAATTTTTTTTAAGAATAATCAAACCTCAACTAAAGATCAAGCAAAATTAAATTATTATATATATATTGATTCCCTCATAAAATAGAATATAGAACATATTCAATTTAAATTAATAATCTTTTTTTTGCAATAAAAATAAGCTATATTAATAAATATATTTGCTGGAGAAATAAGATGACTGTAATTTAGGTTTGATAAATTTTGAGAGAAATTTAAGTCACCAATTTTTCTTGTCTTAATAGTAGATTAATTCAAAGATTAAGCATGGACTCTGCTATTTGGGTTGCTTCCATCTTTCTCATTATTTTACCTTCCCTTGATCTTCTATAAATTTAGTCCTTCAAAGCTAAAATACTAAATAAATCAAATTTTCAGATGCTCTAGATTCTATGATGCGAAGTATCTCCCTCAGTATTTTTTCTTACTCTTATTCGAGGGAATCTGGTGGATTCTAAATTAAGAAGATCATCAGCTTCTTCCAGAGCTTTGCTAACTCCTATTCCAAATTTCATGATTCCATTAGAAAAATATGTGTTTGAATTGCTACTTAAAGTTTTATTGGGGATATAACCTTCGGTGGAAATTGGGAAATCTTTTGTCTCTGTAATAAATAGCGTAGAAGGATCTCGTTCAAGCTATACTTAGTTATTCTGGAGTTAATCATTTTTATTTCCTAGTAAGCTTGATTCCCTTTCCCTATGGCCTTTTTTCAGAATATAAATACATACTCAGGCTGATGATCTTTTAATTTCCATCCTGAATACGATTTCTCAAAATTTTGGGCTAGGGCGAATTGGTCTCATCCTAAACTTAGATGGCTCTTATACTTTGGCAATTGTTCACAACCTTTCTTAAGTTAGCATTATACATTCTTTGTTATATTAAATATATACAATTAAATAAGCACATGATTCCTTAGCTGTTAGAGATCCCTAGAGAGTGGCTTGCATCAGTGTTTTAGAGAGAAGAAACTATTGTCTCTGAGAAGAGGGAGATGTACTTAAGCTCAATATAAAATAAATTAAGTTTAGTAAGCTCATAAAATTGCTAGAAGAGTTCTTAGCAGTGAGTAAGCTAAGCTTAGGAAGTAAATGCTTCAGTCTTTGCTTCTAGTCCTCTTCCTCCATTTAATTCTCAACATCGTCAGTTTAAATTTGAAGAAACTTTTTACCTTCACCATCTTAAGTACCTTTAATGTCGTCAGTCTTCCTCTTGATTTCACTTCTATATCTGCATTCATAAATTAAATGCCGGTAAAATAATATATTATTTTTTATCTTGACTTCTTCTTTTTACTTTGGAAAAGTTACTACTGTTACTCGCGCTCCAGCTCTAACTTCCTTTCTTCATCATACTGCTCTAATTGCTTCATCATACAGCTGTTACTATTCTTTATTCTGTCCAAGTCTGACTCAAGCTTAACTGCTTCTGACTCAATTGGTAACGCAACTCGAGACAAAAAGTCTGTGTCTATGACTATTTACTAATATGTGAATTTAAGTTATGTCTACAAGCTCTTGATTTTTACCCACAAATTATAATTTTCCATTCTTAAAGCTATTCTGCCTGGTGGTTTAATTAGCAGTTGTCTAAATATAAGGATAAATTATTAAATTCTAAAGTAGCTGAGATTGCCTCATCTGCTTCACCTCATCCAATTTATCGCTAATGCCTTGCATTTCATTTTTTAAGGCTGTCACATTGGCTGGATCTGCTAGAAAGCTGGAGACATCTATCTCAGTGAGTCTATCCTTAATCTTCGATATGCAATTTATAAAATACATATTTTCTCTAATTTTACAATTCTTAAGAGTAACTTGGTTTATACTTAAACTCCTTCCTCTATTCAAGTCCAGGAGGTAATCTCTGTTATTGTGAAGCAGAGAGTGATTGAGAAGCTCATGCTTCAAAGTTATTTAATGCTCTATTAATGCGTGATTCAGGTCTATCGCCAGTTTAGGATTTTTCCTGCTTGAAACGCCTCCATAGTTTAATTAGATAAGAGAAAATATTATTAAAGATAGCTGGGATCTGAAACCTCGAATCGATTAAGTTATTATAAAATTGACATTTTTAAATAAATACTTGTAAATAATTGCCAATAGAAACCAGATTTATCTAATTTGTTAGCTTATCATTTAAATTGTTAATAAATATTGTTATGAATGATGTAAATTCAATAATCAAATCTGCAGCGAAGTGCACCTGATCTTCTAATTCTAGATGGGTCATTCCAGTCTACAATTGCCAGTTCTAAAAAATGTAATAATTTTAAAATGGAGATCTCCTCTCTTAGCTTTGCCCTCTTGTTCCTCTAAGTATTCGCATATTTCATATCTATTGTATAGCTTTGCTTTATCTCTTGGAGTATTCCCTAAGGGGTCTATATGTCTTGGATCAACACCCTCTTCTATAAGTCTCTTGACCATGTGCGTTCTTCCCAAAGAAGCTGCTTTTAAAAGAGGTGAGTAGCCATTCTAATCTCTAACCATTAGATTTGCTTTTTGATTAATGAGAAATTCAAATAACTCTTCTCGATTCATTACAATAGCATCATGCAGCATAGTATGCTTCGAATAAAAATCAATGGGATCGTCTAATAACCGTTAGTAAGAACATCGATCGACATTGCATATTTTATAAGACTTTGTGAGTAATTACTTACCAATTACTACCCTGCCTTTGAAATATATTTTCTTGGCTTCATCAATTTCTGCATCTTTAATTGCTTATCTTATATCGTTCGTCTACAACATTTCATAAATTAAATCAATCATTTTATAATTAAGAAAATCGCAAACCTCAGAAATAGTATATTCTTCTAGCAATTGTACTTACCAGAAGAACATTTGGAACATTTTGAGCTATCTTAATAAATAAATATAAAAAGTCATATTAAAATAAATAATTTTCTTATCTACCATTTACGATCAAATCCAAGATAGTCTTCAATTAGGTACGGAATCCTCAGCCTAATAATTTACCATTGATCAATAAGTCTGAAGTTTTATCCAGGATCTTTCTTCTCGAGTAATTTGAGCGAGTTTCCAGAGTTAAGCTCTTATTTCTCTTTTTCAAAATCATCCCTTTCTTTATTATCCTCATTTCCCATGCTTTATTCACTATTGAAGCCTTCTTTTTCTTAATTAGGTTGATTTGAGCTACTTAACCTTGATTAAAGCTAACCCATTGTTCTTAATTGTATATTTAATTTTTATACTTCAAAAATTATGGCTAATTTAATTTCAGCTACTTATTGCCGGAGATAAATCATTTATTGATAAATTAATGATAAGCCGATACAAAATCTTCTTGCTTTCTACTTTCTACACATCGCTTGTCCCTTCTCTTCCTCATAAACTCAATCATCTTCTTAGAAGACTTAGCTCCAATCCCAAAATCACAAAAATATGACAACAAACAGCAGGCTATTAAGCCCGCTCTTCCAACACCGCCACGACAATGGATTAATATATTTCCTTGCTTTACAGTCAAATGCTCTACTAAGGTCTTCACTACTTCTAAATGAAACTCTTCGATATTCTCAGGAGGTGCCATCTCAATAATCGGATACTAGAAAAGTTAAATGATTTAATGATTTAAAGCGTAATGCCTTAAATTTCACATGCTTTTTGATAAGTCTTTATATTCACTCCAAGCGCTCTTAATTCACTGTCATTTAGCAGACAGCAAATTAATAAATAGCATAAGATATATAAAAATTAATGTGATTCCGCAGTTTGATTTAAAGTGTTCAACATCTTTAAAGATATCTCTATCATGCTTTCTTCCGTCTCTACCCCTTTCAATCTTTTTGCCTGGACATTAACTCAAAGCAAATTTACCAAGACTATATCAAGTTAAAACATTTTACAAATTACCTTTAATTGATTTGATTATCTTAAAATTAGGACTTTAGCTTAAGAAGTTCATTTGCAAAATCTGTTTACTCAAATACCCAAGACAGCTTTAAGGGTTTCTCAGAGGAAGAAACTTATTCCGTATTTAAATCAGAGGGACCCTCAGTTAATGATTAAATCATTGCTTTTTATTTTGCTTATGAAAATCTTAGCTGTTTAAAATTCATAGGATTATCCTTTTTGCCTATATATAAATAAAACTAAGATTCTATTTGTTTATGCCAGACAATAATCTTGCATTTTATTTTATAATTCTGCTATCTGATGCTTTGGTTTCTTCCCTTCTTTATTCCTAGACCTTTGAGTTTGATAGTTATATCGTTCTCTTCTAACTGCCAATAAAAATATAATATTTGAGAAAATATAAAGATTAATTAAATAAGCGCATTGTTTTTATAATTAATTTTTGTCTCTTCACTTAACTCAATTTTATTTGCAGTTACTAACGAACTTATGGGCAAATTATAATTTTTCGAAAGCTTTTTCTCCATGTTTGAGTATGTTTTTAGATTATTAATTTGAATTATATTCGATAAATTTATGATAGGATTTCAAAAATAAAAGTAATAGTTCTTAATCATTCATCCTAAACTATACAGCGCAGTTAACTAGGCACAAAAAGAGAGCCGACAGTGGGGATTGAACCCACGACCTTCCGCTTACAAGGCGGATGCTCTACCACTAAGCTATGGCGGCTTTCTACCATATTTCCTTCAAATCTCTTTTTAAATCACCTCTCCCATATCCACCTAATTCAACCCAAAACTAAGCATTCTACTACTCTCTAAAGAGATTTATCACTTCTTAAATATATTCTAAAGAGCTCTTTTAATAATTAATCTACATAACTTAATAATTATAACGTAATAATTATAAATCATAAGATGGTTTTAAATTTTTTAGCTAACTTCTGACTTATATCTTTAGCTGCTTTTTGATGATCAGAGTTGCTTGCTTCATTTTCAGACTGAATAAAACTTTTATCATCTTTAAGAAGCACTATAAGTTCACCCTCGCCAGCGAAGCTTGCAAAACATTTCCTATCAAATATTCGCAAGTCATTTGCATCTACTTCAATATAAGAGTACCTCCTCTAATCTCAAAATAAATTAGGAAACTGACTATTATAAATAATAATTTATTCTCTTTCAACCTCTTCAGCAGATCTTATCTTCTTGTAAAATGCGAGTATTTTATTTGAGTCAGGAGTCTGAATTAGCATAACTGGCTTCCCATCTGGAGTTACACTCATAAAAATATATTGATTTTGAGTTTGGAGATACTTGATGCACTTAAAGCAGACATGCCTCTCACCATGAAATTTTACTTCAACATTTTTTTGGCCACAGGTAAGACAACCCGTTTCATAGAGAGCAGGGAGTGGATGATTTGGATTGAACTTCGGTTTGGGATAAAAAAATATAATTAGAATTGTTCCTTTCTTTTATAAATAAAATGATTTTTTTTAAATATGAATTAGCAAGGGAGAATTCTTACTTTGTTTTTATTTATAAAATTTATTAGGATGATGAAAAAATCAATTATAGAATGAATATGAATACATGATCGAGGGTATGCAAAACCAAATGAAGATATAGTTCTTGAAAAAAGTGATATCTATTAAATTAGAGATAGTTTAAAAGCATTATGAATTTAAATTTAATGAGGGAATCTGCTCCAGCTTAAGAACATCTGTAATTGCCATTGATAACTCCATCAGTATCGTTCTCAGTTTTAGTGTCTGGACTTTGAGTAGTTGTGTTTTAAGGGTGAGTGTAGACTCTTTCTGGATGTTATAATCGCTGAGGGTTCTGGTTGCTCCTGTTGAAGATCTTGCTCTGAATGTTGTTCAAAAGTACGCAAATCAAAGCATACTTTTGTATCTCTTTGAGCTTGCCTACGAAGAAGAGTCTCTGTTGATCGGGAGGGATACCCTTGTTACTCTAGGTGCTTGCTTCCTCAGTTGACAAAGTCAAGTTTTAGAGGTTGAGTTAGTAATAGTTGATGTAGTTGTGGTTGAAGTAGTTGATGTAGTTGTTGAAGTAGACATTTAAATTAAATAAACTCTATATTTAAAGCGTAAGAAAAAAATGAATCACAGAACAAGGAAACAGATTCAATGTATTTCTAAGAAAAAAACAATCCACTATCATGTATTCATATTCACCCTATATTTTTATGATGGGAGTGTACTTGAAATAGATTTGTCTTGTCTCATACTCTTGGTCAAGATTATCATTGAATTAATATGAGGATCCTTCATTCTTATATCTTCTGTCCTAAGAAGCCTGTGATATTGACTAGTGAGCCAGAAATTAAATAAATAAATTTAAGGTTTTTAAATTTTTATGACTATACTGTTCCAAGCTGAATCTTTTAGCAGAAGCGCAATCTCTTCTCTGAATTTCTTAATTGATTTTGTAGAACTTGAGTTCTAGATGAATCTGACCTTTCACCATTTTTAGATTAAGCTTTTAAAATAAAAGTATTGAAAATTAGATGGATGATGGACAGAAATGATCTCTGACTCTCTTAGGTGTCTGTGATAAGATATAAATACATTTATTATAATCTTGCATTCTCTCAAATTTGACTTAGCTTGTTTAAGCTGATGATAGAGGCAGTCTTGAGATTTGACTGAATTATAAGTTCTTTGATTGCTTCAAACTATGGTTCTTGATCGAATCTGAAAAGGCATTTTCATTTTATTATACAAAGATTTAAATCATAAGAGAAAATATTAATTAAATGCAGATTATAAAATAAAGTTAAAGAATAAGAGGTTGCATTAAAAATATATTCTAAAATCTGGCATTTTTTTTCTTCAGAGGAGGCAATAAAAAGTTATATCACATATTATTTATAGCTTGAGAATATTAATATAATTGGTTATTATTATTTCTTGAAGAAGCGTTTTACTATTATACAATATGTTTAAATAAAAAGAAGGAAATAACATTTGATTATTTGAATAAGTTGAATTGTCTTGTATAGGTTAATCATTCTAGATAGTTTACAAATCTTAATTATAATCTATTTCTTATATCTTGTTATCGCATTATTTTCTATAAGTAATTCTAAGCAAATAATAAGGAAATATCTTAAGTTCCTTTTTTATTTCATTCCTATGAAATAAAATTTAAAGAGGGAGGTATCATTTCATGATAAAAAGTTACTGGCTAAATTATAAGACAAGGAAGTCTCTAATAATAAGTCTCTAATAGTCATTGTCAAACTTAATCGGTGCTTATGAATTAAAAAAAGCAATAGATTTCATTTAATCCTCAAATAATCATAACGAAGTGATCATATTTTTTTATTAAAAAATTTGAAAATTGATGATTTTATGCTGAACAAAGATTTACTCTTCCTACAAAAATTTTATCTTTAAATATGAAAGAATTATTTTATATAAGTTTAATCATTACTTTCAGCATAGGAAGATGACTCTTCTTAAAAGTTGATTTAATTTTGATAAGATAGCTTTGCTCTTTTAGGATATTAAAATCTGGAAGACTATGGTCTTGTAACAAGCACCTTCACAGGATGTTTATGTAGAATTACGTGCGGCTTTTTCGCTTACTCCTCAATTATCTTTCTAGACTTCCTGCGCTATTCTTTAAGCTCCTTTATACTCATGTTGGTTGAAGCTGTGTTTACTTATGCTCCTGATTAATCTTTAAGCTCAGGATTCCATATCTTGTTTGTAGGTGATTTAAAATATAAAAATAATTTCTAGGAAGGAGACAGTGTTTCTAGATAATGGCTATTTTCCCTCAAACTATTGAAGCTCTATCTATTTATTTATTTCTCCATTTTAAAATAAAATGAAGGATTTTAGGGGCCTTATCTTTTTACTGTGGATTTTCTCTCTTTGCTTGCTAATCATTCAGAGTTAAATAAGAAGAATAATTCCTTCACTCTTATAATTAATTTAGAGTTTAAAATCTGACGCTTAGTTGATCATTTAGTTGGGAGGATCTTCTAAGAAGATTTAGACTTGAGCCTCCATGGGTACTTGGATTAAGCAAAATTCCAGACTTCTTCTGTTGTTAAAGTTATTCAAACGATAACTTCTAAGGGATGGGTTAACTAGACCGTGAAGAATCTATATTTCTATTTGAACTTGCATAAGACATTCAACTTTATTAAAGTAAAGTTTATTAATATTTTGTTACATTCTAGATTCTCTCCTGTTATGCTAATGATTTACTCCAGATTCAATTCTAATTTATATTAAATAAATTAGTTGAAATAATGTAAGATATAAGTTTACAAAAAGTTTATATGATATCCAACATTTTTAAAAAAGAAAACTTGACTTAATATATTTTGTAGGAGGGAAAGCTTTAATTTTATTTTATTTCTAGATATCGAAGTAAAAAACGTTTTATAATCTAGGAGCCTTGTTTGTAACTAATTTAAGGCTTGACTTATAAAAATATGAATGGTTAAGACTTAATTTTTATGAACAAGAGGAAATGTTTTTCTATCTTTCTTGAGTGCTTTATTTTAAAGTCTTATTTGATTATAAAAATTAAATTATCTTCAGATTAAAATTTCAAGGAATGTGAGTCCAAATTTGATCTCTAAGTGCCATGGTTACTATGTTTTATTCCGCTCGCTTTATTTTTAATTTTAGAAGCTGACTATTACTGAGTGCGTTTCTTAAACAAGCTTTAAGGCTGACCGGAATAAATCAAAACAACATTTAATTTGTGGAAAGTTGATCTAAGCAGTTATTATAAATTTAGAATTGATTTTTAAAATTAGAAACAATGTAATCATTTCGTTGGAGTGCATTATTCCCACGCCTGATTTTAATAAATTAGACATGTCTTTATTAGAGTGCAACAGCATGTCGTTTAAAATTAAAAATCTGACTCCCTAACCACTGGTCAGATTGACAGGTTTCGAGCTTACCATTATTCAGATTTCCATCCATCTCCATTTACAGTATTTACATCATCACACTAATTGTAGCTCATCCTCAAACCATCTCCTCATGTCCCCTGCCCTCTGCGGTCTGTCCCCCTCCCCTGCGAGCTAGAGGTCTGTGCCCAAGGTGTGCCCATGCTGACCCGGGAGGTACTCCCCGGAGGGGGTTAGAACCCCTCTGGTGACC
>JAJKFJ010021303.1:0-39489 GCA_027382625.1 Tetmemena sp. SeJ-2015
TTAAAAAAAATTAAAAAAGTAAAAAAATAAAATAAGCCAAAAACACTGCATTTGACTCGGAAACGTGTTAAACACACGTAACAACTAGTAATTTAGCAATATTTTTGGACTCATGACATTATTTAAATTTAAAAAAAATTCTATATACCGACAAATTTTTTTTAAGAAAAAAAAAGATGCTCCATTCGACTTGGAAACGCGAAAAAGGGACCTCATAATGGGTCATATAAAAAATATTTTTGTACTCTTGACCTGACAAATGCAAAATTTAACATAAAAATTTAAATTTTATGAATAAAAGCTATAAACTCCACATCACACTGAACCCCATGAAACCCAAAACCCCTTAATTTAGTATCTTCAAAACCCTGACTCAAACCCAAAATCTTCAATTTTAGTCAAAAACCTGCAAATTTTGCCTTTAAATCTCATTTTTATCCTCTTTTTATATCAAAATATCTATAAATGTTCACAATTCCAGAGTAAATTGACTATAATTTGCTCAAAACTCTAAATTTTATGTAAAAATGACTATAAATAGTCTTAATTTAAACATAAATTGCCTATAATTTTGTTAATTTTCTAAATTTCATGTCAATTTTACTATAAAAAGTCTTTATTTCATAATAAAATAACTATAATTTTGTCTTTTTTCAACATTATATATCAAAATGACTATAAATGTGCACAATTTTCAAATAAATTCACTTTCATGTTCTCTATTTTATGCATTTAATGGCAAAATGACTATAAATGTGCAAAATTTGTATGTAAGTTGACAATAATCTGGGACATTTTATGATTTTTAAATATATTCTATGAGATTTTATTATAAATCAATAGATTTTTTATTATAAATTTGTGATGAAAAAATAATCCCGAGCAGACAATGGCAAAATTTTACAAAATCCAAAAAAGTGTCACATGTTCGAAAAAAAGTTGCTCCATTCGACTTGGAAACACGAAAAAGGGCCCTCAAAATGGGTCTTATAAAAATATTTTTGGACACCTGACCAGACTTCAGTAAATAATGACATAAAAATATCCATTTTATGTTAAAAAGTTATAAAAACCACAACACCCTGAACCCCTGAAACCCAAAACCCCTTATTTTATCATCCTCCAAAGCCTAAATCAAACCCTAAATCTTAAATTAGAGTTAAATTTTGATAAATTTTAGAATAAATATGCAATTTTATTGTTTATTTGAGGAATTAACTTAAAAATATAATATAAAAGCAATAAATTTAGTATTTAAAACATAAAAACAAATGAATTCTTAAATCCTGACCTAAGCTTAGTAAAATATAGAATGAAGTTTTGTGTAAAAAATGTGGAAATTAGAACTTCACTACATCATGAGTCTCCTGAAGCTTAAAGCCACTTACAATACCTTATTAAAAAAATTTCCTAAAATATTAGAATAATTTAGAAATCGAATTAAATAGAAAATATTTGCTCGTTTTCTTTATAGAAACAAATTTTACAAGATCCTTTAATTAAACTAATTTTTATTTGATAAATTAAATAAAGATAACAATAAAAAATAAAGACTATAGCTGAATTTGACAAGAGGGCAAAATGATAAAGGACTATGATAAATAAATTCAACATTGAGAAAAAAAAATGCTTAAAAAATAAATTTAAAATGAGTCATAGAGAAATAATCTAATATTTATGAAAAGATAATAAGAATGGTTACTAAACAAAAATTTCATCAAAATATTTAATAAAAAATGATAATTGGAAGAACTATTGTTGAAACAGATAAATAAATTATTAAAAATAGACATAAACTAAGAGAACTATTATAAATTAAATATAAGCAAATTTAAACAAAATTCTTTTTAAAATCATGGAAATGATAAATTCATTAAAATTGCATATTTAATATATAAGCCATTAAATTCAAAATATAAACATATCAATAACAACTAAAAAAAAATTTGAAGAGACCACAATCAGTGAGTGTGTATAAATTAAAGAGGAATAATAAAAAACGCACAAAGCGACACCGAGTCCGAAGGGCGAGGCGAGCAATTATAAAAAATACTTAAGAATCAATTAAAGCTAAAATATAACAAGTGTTTTATGCATAAAAAATTAAAAAAGATAGCAATAAAATTTATGTATCCATTAAAAACGATCAAAAATAAAAAACTAAACTTTTTAAAATAAAAAATAAGATTAAAATAAATATAGCTACACGGACTAGATAAAAATTTTGATTGAAAATTTATAATGCTATCTATATAATAGGAAATTTAAAAACAAAAACAAACGATCTTAAAATAAAAAATATGAAATTCAATCCAAGATTAAAAATATTTAAAAACAGACAAAAAAGATAAAAAACATCAATATTTCTAAATAAACAACGAATTGATAAAAACATAAAGATAATGCGATGATAATAATACATATAGCTTTCATGAAGAAAAAAATAAAGATTTATAAAAAAAAATTCTTAAAATCACATTAAAAAAAATTAGATTTTAAAACATTGAAGTTAATAAAAGAAATAAATAAAATGATAAACGGAGAAAGTTTAAAACAAGATGTCTGTAAATAAAAATATAGCAAAAAGAAAAATGTATAGTGTCTGAGGTTTCAGTTTGGGTTTTCAGAACTAGTCTTCGATTCATTTAGACTGTTGCAGCTTATGAAAGTGACATTCAGGGTTTGAGTGGGGGTTTGTTGGGGGTGGGGTTGGGGTTTGAAGGGGTTTTGAGGTTTCAGTTTGGGTTTTCTAGTCTTGTCTTCGATTCATTTAGACTGTTGCAGCTTATGAAAGTGACATTCAGGGTTGAGGGGGGTTGTTGGGGGTGGGGTTGGGGTTTGAAGGGTTTTGAGGTTTCAGTTTGGGTTTTCAGAACTAGTCTTGTCTTCGATTCATTTAGACTGTTGCAGCTTATGAAAGTGACATTCAGGGTTTGAGTGGGGGTTTGTTGGGGGTGGGGTTGGGGTTTGAAGGGGTTTGGGTTTTTTTATTCTTTGGGGTTTTTGGGGTTTTGGGGTTTTGTATAACATTAATGGGTTTTGCGGGGGGGGGCGACCCGGTTCGTTCACCACCTGCCTTTTTTGAGGTTCCAAAGCTTCAAATCGGCTGAAAATTGTGCCGTTCGCATTTTCTCGCCGAACCAGGTTATCTTTTCCGGGGTACCGAAAACTTTTTTTTTTGGGACCCCTCTCTAAAAAAATTTATTAAAAAAAATTTTTAAAATTTCTTGAAAAAAAAAGTTGCTCCATTCGACATGAAAAAAAAGGATAATTGATTTTAAAAAATTTTTTTTCGTGACCATACAAACAAATTTTAAAAATTCCAAAAAAGTTTTTCGAAAAAGTTTAAATTTCCTGGAAAACCCTACTATATATAAAATGATTTGTTTTATAGTATAAAACTTATTTGTATTTAAGATTAGACCTTTTTATAAAAGTTAAAAAAGATATATTTTATTTAAAAATTTTATTATAAAATTAAATAGAGGAAACTGACCTCGGCTTTCTTATATCTGTAGTGCTGGTCAGAGCCAAAACCTCATAGATTAAGTTAGTATATTTACTCATTGTCTTATTCTGTACATAAGTAGGTTCGGTATGAACTTATGTGCTTAATCGTTGACCATGATTGCTTCTA
Source organism: Tetmemena sp. SeJ-2015 (assembly GCA_027382625.1). Lineage (NCBI taxonomy): Eukaryota > Ciliophora > Spirotrichea > Sporadotrichida > Oxytrichidae > Tetmemena > Tetmemena sp. SeJ-2015. Next base: position 3,638 of record JAJKFJ010021303.1, read on the forward strand.
GTTCTTGATTTGTCTCACACTTGAAGGCCATATTCCTTCCTTTGTCCATGCCATTGTATCTCCACCATCCTTTCATTTAAGTTTCTTGGTTATAAAGTCCATCCTTTAGGTATGATATGTAGTGCGCTGAACCTGGCTCTCTGTCAATACCTATAATTCCAAATAGCTCGTAGCTCTTCACTTAGTTGTTGGTACTAGTAACCTATAAGTCCCTTAGCATCAGTGGAGTTATACCAGCAAGATTCACATCAATAAGAAGATATTTTGGACAGGTTATAAAGTATCTGTACTTTGTGTTGGAAATGAGTCCACAGTCTGGGCAAGGAAATTGAGCTCCATCAGTTCTTAACTTGTCAATGGTTAATTGCAAATCATTTTGTTCTATATAGTCTAATCTTATTTTAGGTGTAGTAATTTCCCTATCTCCCTTGCTATGTCCACAAAATTCGCATTGATTCCTCTTTAATATCTTTGCTGAGAACATTGTGTTTGTTTATATTAACTTTTTAATTTGCTCATTTCCACATGTATTGTTTCCTATTCTATAGTTCCTCCTAAGAACTTGAATTGCCTACATTTATCTTTCGCAGTAGCATCTATAGTCTTTGTTATCTGGGTACTCCTTTTCAAAAGGTATGGTGTCTAGAATTTTACAAGCTCTAATTACTTCTTCTACTCCTACTGTATCAGCAAAAATATTATTCATGAATCTCCATATCCCGAAATAAAAGCAATGCATGAATGAATCATGGTAACAGGAATTTTTCCACCATTTTATGAAGGGATATGCCTTTTTTACTTCTATCTTTGCTGGACTCACTAATTTCATATCCTTTAAAGAGTTGAAGAATTATTGGAAGATCTAGCTGGATTCCTATGACATTGATTAGTCAGTTTTCTTGTACTTGGAATCTAAAGTCAATTCCATGTCTGTCTAATCATCTAAGGATATCTTTCTTGGAATTTCATCTTTTTCTTCCTCGTCTTCTCCTGTCGGCATCTATCTTTTCTCATTTGCTAAGGGCTCATCTGCAAACTCTTTAAAATTACTCTCAAGCATAATATTGAGATTTACTTTACTAAGTTGTTTCTCAATTTCTTTGATCAATTCTTTGTCAAAGCTTGACACTAAGCTCTATAATTTTGTTCTAATCGAAATAGAAGGTTCATCCGCAATTTTGCCACTGATAATATCCTTTCTTTGATTCCACATTAATGTCCTTTATTCATACATATCTTTATAGAAGTGACTGGCTTAAATTTCATCTGGTTTGAAGTTAATTAATCTAAGCCCTGCTAAATTCGTTATTCTAGAAAAGGCGGTATAAGCTAGACCATGTGTGAAGAGTTTCTAGCAATCTACAATCAAGTTATCGAATCCAAGTCCTTGAACTTTGTGAATTGTGTTTGCATATGCTTCTTGTATAGCAAATTGATATCTCTATAGACTTCTACCTTTGTATATTATTTTATCAGTGTGTCTGCCGAGTATTTAGATTGTTTTTGTTTTTAAATTATATACTTTTAGATATTCTTACTCTGGTCCTACTTCTGTTAATATACAGAGTTATCCGTTTGCCATCTAGAAGCTTATATCGAAGTTTCTTGTTATCATTACTTAGCATCCAATCTGTACTTTTATTTCATCTTTAAGTTTAACATTTGTATTCTTTTATAGCTACAAAATGTATTCTTAATGCTTTTAATTAGTATCATCAAGAATTTTAGCTATCTTTTTTGTCTTATAATTCCTCGCCTTTAGAATATATTCTTTCTTATCTTCCTTCCCAACAAGTTTTAATTTTCTTATAACTTCATTATAAGAGTCTTTTAAAAGATTTGTACTTGCCAATACTTAAGTATTCTTCTTTATTACTAAGTCTTCAAATTCTTTAGATTCTTTTGTAATGTTTATCTTTTGGAAGAATTCAATATCAGCTTATGTTTAGCTGCCTGTCCTCACTCTATTTAACAATTCCTAGAATTCTTTATCTCCCTTTTATCTGAAGTTTTCTTGAAGGACAATCCAATCAAAATTCTTTAAAAATAGGTCACTTGCACATAGTGGATTTGTTTTTGAAAACAAGGTCTAAAGTAGGTCTCCACAAAGAATAATATGTTTTCCTCCAAATAACTTTTCTCTCATTTGAATCCTCATCTCAGTACGCTAGCAAATGTCTTATACCTTTTCAAATGTACTTTCACCTAGCTAAGATATCTCGTCGATTATTATGAAGTCTATATTCTGAAGATATTTCTACATCTTACTCAAAGGATCTATATTTGATTCTTTATCTGCGCCACTTAGTTTAAAAAGCGAATGAATAGTTTGACCGTAAATGTTTCCTGCTGCTATACCTGTTGATGCAGTCATAACTACTTTTTATTTAAGCACATTAAAAAGCAGGCTATATAATATTTTAAGGAAATGTGTCTTTCCAACTCCTGCTCCTCCTGTAACAAAGAATAGCCCTTACTTTCGCTCAACGAAACATGTCTAATAGATATTCTCTAAAGCCATTTGCTAGTCTTGACTTAATTTCCTATTATCTATTTAATTTAGAGTGTAAATAGCTAGAACCTTCTCAGCCCTAGAGTTAAAATCAAATGTCTTCATGAAATACTTCTCTGTCTATTATTGATTAAATAGTTGCTCTAAGAAAGATTATCTTTATTGAGGGTCTAATTCTGTTGATTAGTTCAAAGCATCGGCAACAATATCCTCATCTTCTAAAATGGATTAAATATGAGATATCTGTTATTCTATGTTCTCTTAACTCTCAATGCTTAATGATTTATCCCTTATTATTTATAAAAGCACTTGCTACATTCTTTATTTGTTAAGTTTGGCTTGCTCCCAGAAAAATTTCTTTGAAGAGTAATCATTTTTGCTGTTCATTTAGATTATATTTCTTATAATGCACTCCACATAATAGCTCTTCTCTTTATTAGCAGGATGAAAATCTCTGAACTCTCTATGAGGGACATTTTCTAAATAAACCCTAAAAAAGAAAGTTTCTCCATCATTTGGGAACAATTTAGTAGCTGAGATTATAACATGACCTTTTCTAGGATAAAATAAGATGTTTTCGTATCCCTTTTTCTGTGATCGAATAATTTGAGGCTTTCCATACTTAGGAACATCCTTTTCTTTGAAACAATATCTGTATTATTCCATAAATTCAAAGAATGTAAGTTATTCGATTTATAAAGGTCTGACTAGGTATCTTTCGTATGGTCCATCCTTGAAAATGTCAATGTCGTTGTTATCCAACTCTTATAGATCTTTATCTTCCTTTAGTAGCCTCATCTTTTGATTTGGAGTTGATATATTGAGGTAAATTACTTGTGGTGACATCTAGAACATTGGAAACTTACAGAGTTACCACATTGATTGATGTATTGAGATAACACCTAGTTTTAAAAACTTTAAAACTTCCTTTTAATCTCTTCCAAGCTCTTAGTATCTTTCTATAAGTTTTAAATTTAGAGAAGGTTCTGCTTTTGTTACATATTTAGTCAGATATGTTATTGATTCTCTTTCAGTCATTATTTCTACACAACAGTTTGATTTCATAAGCTTAAGAATCATTGGATTGTAAGGAACTATCCATCTATCAGCTTCTGTTAATCTCTTGTAAATTTGAACATCACTTGAGTTCACATAATCAGTTTCAGCTAAAGGCTTAGGATAACCTCTTTTACATCTTCCATTATTTTTGGAAAGTTCGCAGTGATTCTCATTGCATTAGTGCCTCATGTACTACAGAACTAATTGTTTAAGTTATTCGTCATGCTATGGCACAACAGCTTAAACAGCATATCCATCTTCTAATCTTTTAGCGTCTTCTTTTTCTAGCCAAATAATCATGTGCAGATGAGGAGAACCTCTTTTCTGGAACTCTATTCTCTCTATATGTTACAATACTTTTCCAAAAATGCCTTATAATTTATCGGATCCTAGTATCATCTTAACTGCTGCTCTTGATTTTAAATAGAAGGCAACGTTTTCTGCTAGAGGATCTTAGAAGACCTTTTTATTGGGGTTTATCCTTTTATTTATTAGTTATACACTCTCTTCTGAAGGATTAAGTGTTAGAGTTATAAAAAGATGAGGATGATCGATTCCGTACTAAGTTTACGCATATTGTAGCATTGCCTATGCTTCTTCTCCTCGAGCAATGAAATATTGTGGTGATCCAACAATTTTTCTAGATCCTCTCTGAGCAAAATAGTATGTTGACTTATCTGAAGGGTCTCTATGTGTCATAACATCTTACTTAGTCAATTTCTTGTCATGTTACTTTTAGTTAACGGCTTTGAATCCTCTTGAGAAACCTATAAGTTATTCTTTTCTTTTCCTATCAATCGCCATGTGTATATAATCTTGATTTCTTCTGTAAAATGGACGGACACTAAGTAACTTCATCTTTGCAAAAGATGAATATGTCAACCCATATTCTAAATAAGTCGAATTGTATCCGCCATATCCTTTAAAGAATAGTGTTGGAAATAGTTTTTCGTCAAGGAACTTGTCACCATAATAGACTGTATTTCTTCTAACAGTAAGGTCTAGTCGATTAGTTACATCGTCAAATTTCTATTATGCATCAGCAACTAGAATTCCTCTTTAGGGAACTTTATCTTATTAGTATTCTTCGAATACAGCAAGGTTCTTTAGCTCTTTTAATTGTAAAAATTCATACCCTGTATCACTAACGTTTCTCGGCATCAAGTAAATACCTTCATCCTCTTCATCAGGTAAGTCAAGTATGTATGTATTTTGAGTGTAACCTCTAAACAACCTATTTCTCACATTTTACTACTTTTCAAGAACTAACTAATTAAATTCTTGATTACTTGCCATCTCTTGCCAAAGTTCATATGTACAAAGGTATCCTTAATCTCTATATAGATGATTGTTCTATTTAAGGTATCTTAACGCTCCATCTATGCTATTTTTTTAATCATGAGATAGAACCTGCATCCATCTCCATTATAAGTTTTTAACCATTAAGCCCAGATTCGCATTAAATAGTTCGAATGAAGTATCTCCATGCATAGCAGAATACATAGTCGCTTCAAAATTTTAGATTCTAGAGTATATATGGCCAAGCCGAATCATAGCTTCTTACTATTTCTTTTGAATTTTTCTTATAGCTCTAGGCTAGTCTTCATCAAGTTCCTAATCATCTGTTTGGAACTCTTGTCTATTGCATAAATAGCATACCTTGTAGATTTTTATATTTTCTGGATTTAAATTGAAAACTATCTACTCTATGTATTCTGGAAATTTAATTTCTCCTCTGCATAATCCATTTGTAGTAATTAATCTTTTATGATGCTATCTTTTTCCTAAATCAACTAAATTTAACATAATCCCACATTACGCGCATATTTCTTTCTTTAAAGCTGTATTCAATAGCTTTTCATATTTTAATACAGATTTATTGAATTGAAAATACGAATTCAGATAGAATTTCATATCTTGTCTTGTCAAGCTGTAATCTCTGTTTTTGTTGATCACAGTGCTTATGGTTATGACTATTATATACTCCTTGCTATAAGTCATGAATGAAGTATCCAATGTTTAGAGCATGATTTTCCTTTTGTATTAGTCTTTAATTCAATAGATTCTTTTGTTATAGAAGTTATTACGCATGATCAAAGAGGCCTTACCAAATGAAAAGTAAATTGCAAGCAAATGTCTTCTCATTTCTATTTATCTCTTTTTATTCTAATCTTATTCTTATATACATAAGCTAGAATGACAAAGCTTAATGAAGTGAATATCTCTTGAAGAAAGAACTGGCATGTTTCTTCAAATCTTTAGGTAATATCTTCGCAATACTTTTAATAGCCCTATTTTCTCCTTTTTCTCTTGCCATATGCATGTAATAGAACATAGGATCGTAGAAATCTAGAAGATTTTCTAAATTATTCTAGCTTATGAAGTTACTTTCTAGATTATGCTTCTATAACTTTTCTTTATCTTGCTTAACCACAAGATTATTAGTCGCAATATGGTTGGTGACTAATTTTAGGATTTATTAATAGTCTTCATCAGATTGAAGAGCAAGCAATTCCTGTGAGAAGTTTTAATCTATTTGGAATCTGACTGACTGTAATCTCTCTGGGAAAGAGAAGAAGTTTACTACATTAGAATCAATGGTCATTGTTTCTGAAGGCTGTTCTAAAATGTTTTCATTATCGCTTTAAATGTTTGAAGAAGAGCTGCTGGAATTTTCCCTTCTTTAGATCTGTTGTTGATGAGGTCTAGTAGTAGTGGTGTCGATTTGGAATTCTTCGACTGCTTTGATTTGAGTGTTGTTGGTGTTCATTTTTGATTGTTTGTTGTTGATTAGAAAAGGGAAATAGTATGATTTGACGAGTCAAATTGAATGATTGTTAAAAAATATTATAAAATTATTATAACTGAAATGCTTAAATATATAAACTGACAGATTTTAATATTTAATTTTAAAAAATAAAAGCTAATAATTAGAAATAACCACACATTTAATTTTAATTTTAATTTTAAATTTAAAATATTTAATTTTTATTATTTTTTTTTTTTTATAAATAATTTTTTTTTTAAATAATTAAATTATTATAAAAAAATTTTAATATTAAATAAAAAATAAATAAAATAAAATAAAAATTAATAAAAAATAAAATAAAAAATAAAAAAAAACTAATCAAACTATTCATTTTTTATTATGGGGAGGGGTACACTCTTAAGAGTGCCCCCACGAGGTTTAAAAAACCTTTTAGGTACTAGGCTTTTGCCATCGTCCCTCGCTAAACTCCACCACGGAGAATTTTCAGCAGAGAGAATACTTTTTCCTGCAAGTCGGCGGCATGAGGACCTCCCTGCAGAGTATTCTCCCTCTTATTTTTTTTGGGTGCTGCTTCTGGTAGGCAGCTCACCTCCGGGGCGAGTTATCCACAGTTGCCCGGTACTGTGCCCTGGTTTTTAAAGCACCCCCAGGAAAATCTCCCACTTTATAGTCATTGGGGCGACTATCTGGTTTGTGCAGAGCCAGGTTGCCTTGTAGTATTTGCCAGGGGACTACGAACCCCGCCATGCCTTCGGGCTGTCTCTCTGCTGCGTCCCTTCCCCTGCCCACGCCTCTCCCCACGCCCCTGCTCTCTCCCCACGCACCTCTCCTCTCCTCTCCCCCTTCCCCTGTCCATCCTTCCCACGAGGGCCAGTGAAGGTTGCCCAGCCTGGCCTCTCCCAAGTGAGGGCAAGTGAAAGCTTGCGCTAGCCTCGCCTCTCACTTTACTTTCTCCAAATGAGGACAAGTGAAGGTTGCCCAGCCTCGTCTCTCACAGTGAGGGCAAGTGAAAGCTTTCGCTAGCCTCGCCTCTCACTTTTTAAATTTATTATTATAACTTTTTATAAAGTTATAATATATATAATTTGAATTTAAATATGAATATTCAAAATTTAGAATATTCAAAATTTTATTATTTAAATTTTTTTAAAAATATAAATTATAATTTATAATTATATTTTATAATTATATTTTAAATTTATATTTATTTTTTAAATAATAAATTGTTTTTTATTTTTTTTAAATTATTATTATAATTTTATTATAATATTTTAATAATTATTTGTTTGTATAATTTATTTTTAATTGAATAAGTTATTTTAAGAAAATAATATAAAAATAAATAAAATATTGAAACTTAAAAATATGAATTACTTAAAAGTTTAAAAAATTATAAATACAATCAATAGTTTCATTATTTTCTTTATTAAGTTTAATCTGACATTTCTGAATCAATGAGATCTCTTTCAGAGAGTTCTATATCTGATATAATTTCTTATTCATCTTGTTTCATCACTTCATCATATTATAAAGCATATAAAATATCATCTTCTTCAAGAGAGTAACTCTATTCTTCTACCTGTCTCATGTCATAATCCAATACTTATACCTGGCTTTGATTTATTAATATTTCCTATTTTTTCTCCTCTTAATAATCTTATATATCTGATTCCTGATATTGCTCATTAGGAGGTTGATGATTGGGATAGTCTGATTAAAAAGCAAAGGATTCTTGAATTTCATAGTATCTATTGTGAAATAGTGTTAAAACCTTCTAGAAACTTGATTTAGCGAATAAATCCCATTAATCTTAACTCTTATTTATATCCTAGGCACATTAGAGAGCAAGAAGAGTATTTTCTCTGCTTGTATTGAATAATCTCATTAGATGTTTAACTAGTTCTGAGTCAGTTGCTCCTTGTATTTCTGTAAGTGAAGCAAACGCAATTATCCATTTAAAAGCTTTCCATTGCAACAGAATACTAATAGTGTCTTTCACCTCTTGCATAATCATCTCTGGGAACAATTTCCTCACTCTCTCCACAAATCTGTACTCTCCTTTCTTCTTAATTTCTTCTTATAGTTTTGAAAATGGATCAACTTAGTATGCTCCAAGTAAAGCCTCAAATAATCTCTCCTCTAACAGATGATTTTCAAAATTAAATGCTCTAATCTGATTAAGAGTATCATCACTGTATAAAAATTCATCTTAGTCCTCATTTCTTGCTTCTATAAGTTGTCTCTCTATAACTTCCAACTCCTCTCCGTTGAAATGTTCTTTAATTATAGGGCTTATACCAAACACAAGCTCCTACACTGCTAGAGTTTCTACTTCCAGATATCCAATGTCCACGTCTAACTCTTCTTTGAATGATTGCTGAATAAGGTCGACTTATTGTATAAACTGTCCGACTGCTGAAACTGCCTCCATCTTAAAATATTATTATAATTATTATAACCTCTTCTCAATATAATTACCACAAATACAATCTACTGTTAAATATTTAAATCTACATAATTATAATTTAATTCATAAATAATTTAAATAATAAACATTTCATTCTAAAATTATTTATTTATATTAACTATATAAACATATAATGCTTTATAATTATTTAATCTTATTACAATAATATATTTTAATGTTTAAAATTTCTTTGTATTTTTAAACATCAATAATATTTAAACATTAGAAATTTAATATTAACTATTCAAAATGTTCAAAGAATTTGTTATTATGTATTTAATTGAATTAAATACTTTAATTAAATTAAATATGTTAAATATATTTTAAATTAATTAAATATATATAATAAATTAAGTAACTTATTAATGGAATTCAAAGTAATATAAAAAGAAATTAATTATTCATTTAATTTTTATTTTATATATTGAATATTGAATTTTTCACACAATTTTGAATTTATTTATTTTATAATTATTTTTTATAATTGTAAAATAATATTTTAAAAAAATTTTTTTTTTAAATAACTTTTTTTTAAATTAATAAATTATTATAAGAAAATAATATAAAATAAAAATAAATAAAAAAAATAAAATAAAAAATAAAAAAAATACTAATCAAACTATTCATTTATACTAATGGGGAGGGGTACACTCTAAGAGTGCCCCCACGAGGTTTAAAAAACCTTTTAGGTACTAGGCTTTTGCCATCGTCCCTCGCTAAACTCCACCACGGAGAATTTTCAGCAGAGAGAATACTTTTTCCTGCTAGTCGGCGGCATTTAGGACCTTCCGGCAGAGTATTCCCCCTCTTATTTTTTTTGGGTGCTGCTTCTGGTAGGCAGCTCACCTCCGGGGCGAGTTATCCACAGTTGCCCGGTACTGTGCCCTGGTTTTTAAAGCACCCCCAGGAAAATCTCCCACTTTATAGTCATTGGGGCGACTATCTGGTTTGTGCAGAGCCAGGTTGCCTTGTAGTATTTGCCAGGGGACTACGAACCCCGCCATGCCTTCGGGTTTCCCTCTCTGCTGCCCCCTTCCCCCCCCCACCCTCCCCCCACCCCCTGCTCTTCCCCACGCACCTCTCCTCTCCTCTCCCCCTTCCCCTGTCCTTTCCTTCCCACGGGGGCCCAGTAAAGGGTTTTGCCCAGCCTGGCCTTTTCCCAAGTGGGGCAAGTGAAAGCTTGCGCAAAGCCTCCCCCTCATTTTACTTTTTTTCCAAATGAGGAAAAAGTAAAGGGTTCCCCAGCCCCCGTCCTCACTTTGAGGGCAATTTGAAAAGGCTTTCGCAAAAGCCTCCCTTTTCACTTTTTAAAATTATTAAAATTTTTATAAATTATAATATATAAAATTTTAAATTTTTAAAATTTTAAAATTTTAAAATTTGAAATTAAAAAATTTTATTTTTAAAAATTTTAAAAAATTAAAAAAATTTTTTAATCTTTTTTAAAATTTTAAATATTTATTTTTTTAAATTTTTTTTTTAAATTTTTAAAAAATTTTAAAAATTTTTTTTTTATTTTTTTTTAATAAAATTTTTTTTTTAAATTTTTTTAAATTTTTAATTTTTTTAAAAAATTTTAAAAGAAATTTTAAATATTTTTAATTTTAAATTTTAAAAAAATTTAAAATTAAAATTTTATATTAATAATCATTTTTTTTAAAATTTTTAATTTTAAAAATTAAATTTCAAAATTTTAAATTTTTTTTAAATTTTCCAAGATTTTATTTTTTTTTTTCCTATTTACACATAGCGCAAATAGGATTTTCTCTTATGTCCTCTTGTGATCTCATGTATGCTGTAAAATCTAGCATACAATAATCATGGCCGCAATTTGTTGTGCAAACCTCATCCAATTGCATGAAATCTATTATACACACTAGACATTGCTTGTCATATCTGCAGAAATGTGAGTTAAATTTATTTTCATTTTTTGATTTATATCCACATTCGCACTATTTGAAGTCTTTTTCTTTTTTTATTTTTGGGCACAGTCTTGGAAGTTTTTTAAATTGCTTAGGCTTCCCCTATCCTTTATTGCATCTATGAGAAGACAGCTTGTCTTCTCTCATCTTCTCTTTGCAATAACCACATTTGAAATGGTCTTTCTTATTCATTTTAATAAAATTTTTTTTATTAAAATTTTAAAAAAAATTTTTAATTTAAATTGCATATTTAAATTTTTTTTTAAAAAAATTATTTTTTCTTTTTTGGGTTTTAATTTTAAATTTTTTTTTTTAATTTTAAAATTAATTTATAAAGTAATTTTTTTAAATTAATTTATATTTTTAAAATTTTTTTATAAAAATATATTTTTAAATTTAAATTTAAAATTTAAAAAAATTTTTATTTAAAATTTAAATTTTTTAAAATAATTTTAATTTATATTAAATTTAAAATAAAAATTAAACTTATAAAAAATATTTTTATTATAAAAATTTTTGTTAATTTTTTTTTTTAAATTTAATTTAAATTTAAAATTTTTAACTTTATAAAAATATAATTATTTTTAAATTTTATATATTTTTAATTTTAATTTTTAAAAAAAAAATTTAAATTATAAATTTAAAATATTTATATTTTAAAATTTAAAATATTTTAAATTTTATATTTAATTAATAAAAATTTTAAAACTTTTTAAATAAAAATTTTTTATTTTTTTAAAATTTTTATATATTTTTAAATTTATTTTTAATTAATAAAAAAACTTATAAAAAAAATAATTTTTTTTTTTTTAAATTAAAATTATTTAAATTTTATATTTAAAAAATTTAATTAACTTTTTTAAAAATATTTATATTTTATAATTTATTTTATTTTTAAATTTTAATTTAAATTTAATAAAAAATTAATTTAAAATAAATTTTTATTTTTTATAATTTTATTTTTAATTATTTTTAATTTAAATTTAAAAAAATAAAAATATTTTTATTTTTTAAAATTTTGATAAAAAAATTTTATTTAAATTTAAATTTAAATTAATTAACTTATAAAAAAAATTTTTAAATTTTTTTTAAAATTTTATATATTTTTAATTTTATATTTAATTAATAAAAAAAATTTTTTAAAAATTTAATATTTTTTATTTTTAAAATTTTATATATTTTTTAAATTTAAATTTTTTAAAAATTTAAAAATTTAATTTAAAAATAAAATATTTTAATTTTTAATTTATATATATTTAATTTATTTTTAAATTTAAATTAAAAATTAACTTTAAAAATTTAAAAATTTTTATTTTTTTAAATTTTTTATATTTTTAATTTATTTTTAAATTTAAAAAATTTAAATAAATAATATTTTTATTTTTTTAAAAATTTATATATTTTTTAATTTATTTTAAAAATTTAATAAATAATTAACTTAAAAATAAAATTTATTTTTTATAATTTTTTATATATTTAATTTTTTATTTAATTAATAAAAAATTTAAACTTATAAAAAAATATATTTATTATTTTTTAATTTTTTATAAAATTTAAAAAAAAATTTTTAATTTAATAAAAAATTTAACTTATAAATAATATATTATTTTTTAAAAATTTTATATTTTTAAATTTATATTTAATTAAAAAAAAAAAAACTTATAAATAATTATTTATTTTAAAAATTTTAATTTTAAATTTTAAATTTTTAATTTAATAAAAAATTTTAATTTAAATAAATAATATTTTTATATTTTATAATTTATATATTTAAATTTTAATTTTTAATTTAATAAATAATTAACTAAAAAATAATTATTTTTTATAATTTATATATTTTTAATTTTTTTTTTTAAAAAAATATTTTTTTAAAAATTAATATTTTATTTTTTAAAATTTATATATATTTAATTTTTTTTAAATTTAAAATAAATAATTTTTTTTTAAAAATAATATATTTATATTTTAAATTTTATATTTTAAATTTATATTTAATTAAAAAATTTAAATTAACTTATAAAAATATATTTTTTTTAAATTTAAAAATTTAATTTATTTTTAATTAATAAAAAATTTAATTTATAAAAATAAGATATTTATTTTTAAAAATTTTTTATTATTTAATTTATATTTAATTAATAAAAAATTTAATTATAAAAAATTATTTTTATTTTTATAATTTAAAAAATTTTTAAATTTATTTTTAATTAATTTGATTAAAAATTTTAAAAAATTTTTATATTTTATAATTTAATATATTTTTTTATTTTTAATTAATAAAAAAATTTAAACTTATAAATTTTATTTTTTAAAATTTTAAATTTTTTATATATTTAATTTTTTTTAATTAATAAATAATTAACTTAAAAATAAAATATTTAATTTTAAAATTTATATATATTTAATTTTTTATTTTTAAAAAAAAATTTAAAATTTTTAAATAATATATTTTATTTTTTTTAATTTATATATTTTTAAATTTTATTTTTAAAAATTTAAAAATAATTAATTTATAAAAATATTTTTAATTAAAATTTTATATATATTTAATTTATTTTTAAAAATTTAAATAAAAAATTAAAAATTAAAAATATTTATATTTTAAATTTATAATATTTAATTTATTTTAATTTTTAAAAAATTAAATTTATAAATAATAATTTAAAATTTTTAAAATTTTATATATTTTTAATTTAATTTAATTTTAAATAATTAATTTAAAAATTTATTTATTTTTATTAATTTATTATATTTAATTTATATTTAATTAATAAAAAAAATTAACTTTTTTTTTATTTTTTTTAAAATTTTAAAATTTTAAATTTTTTAAATTTAATTTAAAAAAAAAATTTTAACTTATAAATAAATTTTTATTTTTTTATTTTTTAAATTATATTTTAATTTTTTAATTTTAATTAAAAAAATTTTAAAAATAATATTTTTATTTTAAAATTTTATATTTTTTTTAATTTTAATTTTTAATTAAAAAATAATTAACTTAAAAATAATTTTATTTATTTTTTAAAATTTTATATATTTTTTAATTTATTTTTAAATTTAATAAATAATTAACTTATAAAAATATATTTATATTTTTTTTAATTTATATTTTTTAAATTTTTAAAATTAATAAAAAAATTAACTTTAAAAAATATTTTTTAATTTTTAAAATTTTATATATTTTTAATTTATATTTAATTAATAAAAAAATTTAAACTTATAAATAATATATTTATATTTTATAATTTTATATATTTTTAATTTTTTTTTAAATTTAAATTTAAATAATTAACTTATAAAAAATTTTTTAAATATTTTAAAAATTTATATATATTTAATTTATTTTTAAATTAATAAAAAATTAATTTAAAAAATTTTAAAATTAATTTTTTAATTTTAATTTTTAAAATTTATTTTTTAATTAAAAAATAATTAACTTAAAAAATAATTATTATATTTTATAATTATTATTTTTTAAATTTTTATTTTTAAATTTAATAAAAAAATTTAACTTTTTTAAATTTATTTTTATATTTAAAATTTTAAATATATTTAATTTTTTTTTTAAATTTAAATTTAAATAATTAATTTAAAAATTTAATATATTTTTTATTTAAAATTTATATAAAATTAAATTTTTTTTTAATTAATAAATTTAATTTAAACTTTTTTAAATAAAATATTTATATTTTTTTTTAATTTATATATTTTTTAATTTATTTTAATTAAAAAATAATTAAATTTATAAAAAAATATATTTATATTTTAAATTTATTTTATTTTTAAATTTTTATTTTTAAATTTAAATTTAAAAAATTAACTTTAAAAAAATATTTTTAATTTTAAAATTTAAATTTTATATTTAATTTATTTTTAAAATTAATAAATAATTAAAAATAAATAATATATTTATTTTTTAAAATTTTAAAATTTTTATTTAAATTATTTTTATTAAAAAAATAATTAATTTAAAAATTTAAAATTAATTTTATTTTTTTATTTTTATATATTTTAATTTATATTTAATTAATAAATAATTAACTTAAAATAATATTTTTATTTTTAAAATTTTATTTTATTTTTAAATTTAAATTTTTTAAAATTAATAAATAATTAACTTATAAATAATATATTTATATTTTAAAAAAATATATTTAATTAAAATTTAATTTTTAAAAAATTTAATTTTATAAAAAATATATTTATATTTTTAATTTATATAAAATTTAATTTTATTTTTAATTAATAAAAATTAAATTAATAAAATATATTTATATTTTATAATTTATATATTTAATTTATATTTTTTTTAATATTTTTTTTTTAATTTTTATTTTTTTAAGGAATTTAAATTTTTTTTAAAAAGTTTTTATCAAGATTTTTTTCTTTTTAACTTCCTTTTTTATTCGTTTTAGTATAAGATTGCTGTTTTTCTGTTACTGCTTACTTATTATCTTTGCAAGTCTAAGTGTTGAACTTTGATTTGTTGGTGGTCTTGAGCTGCTATTCACAATAACAAAGAATATATATTGGTATTCAGTGAGGTCGCACTGAATAAGCTATATTTTAAACTGCTTGAGAGTTTTACTCTTAGTCATTGATGATGCTGCTGCTGGGGTGAAATGATTATTGGAGAACATATCCTAGGCTTCTTAGTGCAATTGAGTAAGCTTGTAGGACTAAACTATCCTGAAAGGAGTTGAGCTTTCTTAATTTGCAGTCTGATTCTTAGAATCTTACTACGTGATGCTAAATGAATGATAGTTGCTTTTTATTTCGAACTAGTTGGTCATAGGATCAGTAATTGGTACAAGCTTACTCTTCAATATCAATGGTTGGTGTGAATGCCGATTGTCCATCGATTCTCTCTGCGTGCTCTGCGTGCTGTGTTTCTCTGCCCTCTGCCCCTTCCCTCTGCCCTCGCCCCTGCCCTCTCCCCACGTCACTGTCCTCTCCCCACGCCACTGTCCTCTCCCCACTACTGTCCTCTCCCCACGCCCCTGCCCGTCCTTGCCTTGAGGGCCAGTGAAGGTTGCCCAGCCTGACCTCTCATACTTCTAAGTGAGGGCAAGTGAAAGCTTTCGCTAGCCTCGCCTCTCACCTCCAAATGAGGACAAGTGAAAGGGTTTTCGGGGTTTTGCCCTCTTCTTACTTTTTTTTTTTTAAAATTAATTATTTAATTTTTTTAATTTTTGTAAATTTAATTTATAAAAATTTTTAAAAATTTTTAATTTTAATAATTTAAAAATTAGAATATTTTTAAATTTTTTTTAAAAAAAAAAAAAAATTTAAAGTTTTAATAATTAGTATATTTTTTTTATTATTTAAATTTTTAAAATTTATTTTTGTTTTTATAATTTAAATATTTATTTTTATTTACATTTTTTTTAATTTAATAAAATAAATTAACAAATATAAAAGAGAAAACTCTAATCATAAATGATTAATTATTTAATTTTATTTTTTCTTTGTTTTTATTTTTAAAATTTTTAAAATGTTTTTTTCCCCAGGGAGGTAAAAATGTACACCTTTTTTAATATTTATAAAAAATAAAAATTCAAAAAAGGGAGAAGGTGGCCCTTTGGGAAAAATAATCGAAAAACAAAAAGGGGGTAGTTAAAAGAATTTTTTTTGTCCCAAGGCAGCTGCCAAATGTTTTTCTTTGGCCAAAGCCCTAATTGGGTTTTTGCCATGAGAATTTTCGAGGGCCCAGAAGGGGGTTTAAATATTTAAAAAATTTGTGATTTGGGGGGGGTTTGCTTTCCCGTTTTTCTGAAAAAAAGCTGGCTTGATTGATGATAAGATTGAGAGATTTAAGCTTTAAATTGGTTACTCTCTTTCTTGTTTATACACCTGTCTAAAACAGCAAAGCAATTTAATCCTCTCTTTGGAGAAACTTTCTAGGCTTAGTTTGAAGATGGGACAAGAATTTACTGTGAACATACTAGCCATCATCCTCCCATCGCAAACTTTTTGCTCTAAGACCCTGAACAGCTCTACGAATTCTCTGGGTATTATGAGTTCAAAGCTAAGATCAGCAACAACAACTTAATCATGAGAAATGAAGGGCCCAACATCATTAAGTTTGCAGACGACTAGACAATCACCTATGTCTATCCTACTAATAAACTTGGTGTCATGCTTTGGGGAGAAAGAACACCCAATATCGATGGAAACATGATCTTTGAATACAAAGAAAACGGATTAAAGGCTGTCATCATTTTCAAACATGGAAAGCCTGATAGATATATCGGCAAATTTTATCACTACAAGCCAGAGCTCAACCTATAAAAGAAAGATCCAAGCAACCTATCAGACATAAAAGACATTCAAAAAAAGATATGTGAAATACAAGGGTCTTGGATGGAAAACCTTTTAATAGATGGTAAAGAGTATTGGTACATGAAATCCATGGAACCAATGAAGCCAATACCTTTACCAAATCCTCTATAATCAAATACCAGATATTGAGAGGACTTATTGTGGCTAAAAAGAGGAAACGAAAACTATGCTCAAACATGGAAGACAAGACTTGAAATATAACAGAGATATGAGAGAAAGCTGATGTTAGATGTACACAAGGAAAGAGAGCATAAGGAAAAAATCTCTTGAAAACAGTCATAGCAAAAAGAAAAAATCTTTCTTTAACTGAGAATCATTGTGAAACAATTGTCTTACTAGAATCAGAGTATAAAATTGTAATTAGTAATTAGAGACATCTAATAGCAACCATATTAAAGTTGATAAATTCTATAAACCATTTAAAGTTTCAAATTTATTAAAATTAATTTTTATATTTTTAATATTATATTTAAATTTATAATTTTATTTTTATATTTTAAATATTTAACTTTATTTAAATTTTTTTAATTAATTATTATAATTATTTTTTTTATTTTTTTTTTGTATTCATGTTTGTGACATTTTTATTTTTTTTTTTGAATTCTATTTTTAATGCAATCCTCATGATTACAATAGGGAATATCTTTAAATTCCAAAATCAATTTTCCCCTAGTTGCTTCACACCATTTTTCTGCAAATATTCCACATACCGGACATTTATCTGTGCATCTTATTTGCTCTGAGCAATGTTCACAAAAAATGTGATCACAGAAAATCCAATATCCTTTTTCATTAATTGGCTTTTTACAAGTATTGCACTCTTCTTTTCCTAAGCATTTTCTGGTGTGCTCTTCAACTTCTTTATCGTTTCTTAAAGTAATTTTACAGTATTTGCAAGGTTGATGCTTGGGAATATATTTTTTAGTAAAGTCCTTTGCGATGGATTTGTTTAGGAATTCATTATCTTAATCTGCTTTGCATTTGTGCTTATAAATCATGCTTTTTGTGATTAGTAGTTCACATTTGTTGCACTTGACCTTTCTGTTCTTTGTCATTTTTATTATTATAATCTTTTAAAATTTATTCTCTTAAATAGTAATTTAATATCAATTTTAATATTCAAATTCGAATAATTTAAATTAAAATAAAAATATTATAATAATTTTAATCTTTTTATTTTAATTTAAATTTTTATAGATTTTAATTTTATATTTAATTAATAAATAATTAACTTTAAAATTTAAAATATTTATTTTAACTTTATTTATTTAATTTATTATTTAATTAATAAATAATTAACTTATAAATAATATATTTATATTTATAATTTATATAATTTAATTTATATTTAATTATAAATAATTAATTATAATAATTTATATTTTATATTTTATATTTATATATATTTAATTTATATTTAATTAATAAATAATTAACTTATAAATAATATATTTATATTTTATAATTTATATATATTTAATTTATATTTAATTAATAAATAATTAACTTATAAATAATATATTTATATTTTATAATTTATATATATTTAATTTATATTTAATTAATAAATAATTAACTTATAAATAATATATTTATATTTTATAATTTATATATATTTAATTTATATTAATTAATAAATAATTAACTTATAAATAATATATTTATATTTTATAATTTATATATAAATAATTATTAATTTATATTTAATTAATAAATAATTAACTTATAAATAATATATTTATATTTATAATTTATATATATTTAATTTATATTTAATTAATAAATAATTAACTTATAAATAATATATTTATATTTTATAATTTATATATATTTAATTTATATTTAATTAATAAATAATTAACTTATAAATAATATATTTATATTTTATAATTTATATATATTTAATTTATATTTAATTAATAAATAATTAACTTATAAATAATATATTTATATTTTATAATTTATATATATTTAATTTATATTTAATTAATAAATAATTAACTTATAAATAATATATTTATATTTTATAATTTATATATATTTAATTTATATTTAATTAATAAATAATTAACTTATAAATAATATATTTATATTTTATAATTTATATATATTTAATTTATAATTTTATAATATTTATTTTATATTGCTTATTTAACTAAGGATTTTAATTTTTTTAATTATATAGGCACTCTAAATTCCAATATCTGATAGTCTCTACTTAAAACTAAAACATACTAGCTGCATGTGTTATTATTCTCTTTAGCAAATGAAGAACTATGTCCTTGAGGCCTAAATTTTTACGATGCGATTGATTTTTATGAACCCTAGAAGGATTTACTTTGAAGAGAAGTCACATTTATTGGTCTAGTATTTTGCTTATTCAAATCTTTAGACACAAAAAACTGGTTAGTTTTCTCTTAAAATATTTGACAAATATGAACGTTCTTTTCATTTTAAGAGTTAGAAAAGAAAGTTTTGGATGTTAATTTTTATTTAGCATTGAGTTTCTTATCTGAGACTTTGGAGATATTGGAGTAGAGAGGAGTAAACTTAGAAATGGTATGGTCACTCTCTGCCTCAACGATTGAATTGTTAAATCTCTTCACTATATCACTTTACCTTAGAAAAAGGCTCTTCACAGAGTTATGGCTTTCTTACAGAGAGCAAAAATCAGATGACTTTATCGCGGAGACTTATTGGGATCTGTATTTGGAAGCAAGTATATTTTAGCATTTCTTTTCAAGGAAGGAATTCAAATCTTTTGAAGATAGCTGAATACTTTATTAATACAACTTTTATTATCTAGGTGAAGCTAGGGGAGTATTACTTTCGGTTGCAATTCTTGAAGTTCTCAAAGATAAATTAATTGCACTTTGAGGTTTAGTAGAATCTACAGACTGTTTGAATTCCGACGAAGACTTGAAATGTCTGTTCTCTTCTCTACTTAAGAGACTATTCTTACTCTGTTCGAATAATTTTGATATGATATGGTTTTAAGTATTTTGATTGCACTGTTGTACCTTAAGTTTTTGCTTGGAGAGTGAGGATTCTGTCTTTGAGAATTATAAGCTGATGAAGCATCTTAATTTAAAGCCCTTTCATCAATCGAGACAGATTTCAAATGCTTGTCTCTTCTAATTATCAGAAGATTAAAAATTAATGATTATAATGACTCTCAATAAAATTAATTAATTCTTAAAATACAGGACTCATTGATCTTTTAACGATTCCTATGAAGAAAAAATAATTAAAGATATGCTCTCTCTTTTCTCAGAGAGCATGCTTAATCTTCCTTCTTTGTTTTTCTATATTGAGTCAATCTTCTCCATCTTATTCTAAAAGTTTTCTTTCTATATCATCTACTTTTATTTCTACATTTCCTCTCTTTTCTTTTAAGTATTTTTCATCTTAAATTCCTATAGCTTCTGAGCTTGCAATCTTTATTCTTTCTAATTACTTTTTTTTATAAAAATAGAAGTCATTCTTGTGTGAGTTAGTAATTTGTATTGCAATTATTTTGGCAGACATAATAAAATTAGAATAAACTTAGCCTTTTAAAGTTACTATGCTGGGGTATTAGATTATTCCTTAGCATTCTTTTAGTCCCTTTAATTTCTCATACCAATCGCTCTGCTTTAAAGATTATTTTAAGACTTGCAATTATTGAGCTTAAAGGGCTGAATTTTCTTGTCAATAAACTCTGGAAAGGCTAAGAATGACACTTGCTTTTGCTGCATACAAGAGTTCGTTCTATAATTTTTCTCCATATCTACTTCAAAACTTTTCTATCCACTATCGCTTTGAAACTGGCCCTATTCTAATTAATAATATATATTTTTTTATCTGTCTTTCCCTTTGCTAGATCATTTTTGACTTAAACTATAGGCAAGCACTCGAATCTCTTTTTAAACCAATCTTATTTTGCTACCAGTTACAATTTCCAAATTATTGTGAGACCGTTCTCTGTATTTCATTAAATATTCCACCATTATTCCAGTTACTATCCTCTTACGAAGTGCTTTTCTCTCTATCCTATTCACTTAAATTCATTTATAGATAGTTTTAAACTATGTCGTTATCTTGATTGGAGCAAGTCACTTGGCCTTGAGAGCTCACTTCATAGAAGTTTTATATACTGTGCTTGGATTTATCCAATTTCTAACTGTTGAAAGGAATCTGTGTATCCTGCTTTTCGTATGCCTTGACGATAGCTACCGATGACTGCTCTGACTTGTTGTTGGGCTTCTTATAAAAATAAATAACCCACCTTTTGAAAATCATCATCAGCAGATGATCTATGAGCTTGCCTGGCTCTCTTGATATAGTTCTGAAACTTGTTAAATGTCTCAGCACTCGAGTATTAAAGTGTCCCTCTATTTTCATCTTCCTAATCATCCAGACTCTAATCGAGGGATTAGAACTTCTTTTAGATGTTTTTATTGCAGAATATCTTATCAATCACATCAGTATCTAGCTTCTAGTTCATATAATCCTCGTCTTCTAAATCTTGCAGGTTTGGTGATGAAGAGTCCTTACTTTACCTCACAAGAGGAGCTTCTCTGAATTTCACAGACATCTTTTGATTAGAGCCTTAAAAACACTCGTTATCTAAGTTCTTCTGGTAGCTGGACGAATAAAAATGAAACTTCTTTGCTTATAAATAAGTCTAGTGAAAGCTTGGAGATTGCCACTTATTAGATTTCTCAAAAAGTTCTTAAGTATCCAAAGCTGCTTCTAATTCTCTCTAGTCCTCTTTTATAAGTTTAAACGGTTCTTCAATAGATTGCACAATTATATCGTTCTAATGATCGTAATGATTTTTATGAAAACTTGGTATAGCATAATTCTCAGAATCTAAGGGACTTATTATCACATTTGAGCTTTGCCTTGAGCTAGGATTCAACTATCTGAAAGTCTCTGGTTCATCATCTTCATTCAGCTAAATAACTTTCTTCTCTAGATGTTTGAAAGTTATAATTGAGAATGCT
Source organism: Tetmemena sp. SeJ-2015 (assembly GCA_027382625.1). NCBI lineage: Eukaryota > Ciliophora > Spirotrichea > Sporadotrichida > Oxytrichidae > Tetmemena > Tetmemena sp. SeJ-2015. The sequence goes on from JAJKFJ010021303.1 coordinate 25,698, forward strand.
TAATATATATCTATGAAAGTGAACTCTTTAAATTAAGGTAAACTGATTCGCTTAAGCTACTTCTTGATGTCTTACTCTTCTTTTTTAATCTGCTCCTAGTCAAATTAATAAATCCCTTATCAGATTTCCGAGTTCTTCCTCATAGATGTCTTTCATTTCTTGAACTGAGGAACTCCTCTGCTTGTCTCCTGCTCTCTCTGAGTTTTCTCTTAGAAAATCGCATTTTTATAAAGCTATCTCTCTTTACTTTTCAATAAATAATTTTAAAGTTCTTCCAATTGAAAAGAGAGCTCCTTCAATTCATTAAATTCCCTTATACTTTATTTGTCTAAAATTGAAATTCTTTCTTCATGTTGATGAGTGTCTTCTTGATTAAATACACAAAATGATTTCATTATTATAAATTAGATTCTCTATTTATTCTTAGATTTATTGGAGCAACTGATCTGGCTAGGAAAGAGATTATTCGTGATTGGAACTTCTTCTTGAGCTAATAAAGTGATTCTTATTACCCTAGATAGATCTTTAGTATTTATGCTCTTATTCTTTGTAGATGGGATCATTGAAAGAAATAATAAAGCCTTCTTTATATTGAGGATAGAATTTAGAGTGAAGTCTGTCTCACTAGATCTGAAAATTTTATTTAGGTTTAATTTGAGAGTACTGTTTTAAGTTGACAAGATCTCAGGCTTTCTAGGAGGCCCTGTTCATAAATTATTTTTACACTAAATTAAAAACCAAAAGGCTAGGGAATCTCAATCTGCCGGTTAATAAATTCGCAATCACTGGGAGTTTCCTCTGTTTGATACTTTACCCTTGGTGCATCCAGGTTATTAGGTGACTTAATTTAAACCTCACTGTTCGAACTCTTTGAGCTATTAGGTTGGTTTCTGTATAAGGGAAAGTCTTTGTTGTTGCTCATAAAGAGAGCTTTCCTTAACTTAAGTGTCTCCTATTTCAACATTAAATTTTCCTATCTGAGATTGAAGTTGGTGGAGGAGGATCTTCCTGTCATTACAAAATATGCTTTAACCAGAATCTTGCTTATGTTCTTGATATTTTTCCTCGAAAACTGGTCCAGTCATAGTTCCTCGAATTGTCTAGAGTTTGGTGCCCATGAAATTGAAGTTTTAGTCCATGGTTGACTCAGCATTCCTATCATCTGTTTAGAAGAAAGATGAAGAGGTCTTGTTTCCTTTTTATAGTTGCTCTCCCATTGATGCTTTTTTCGTTTGGAAAGTCTTCAAATAATCTGTGGTCACATCTAAGCCGTTTTTCTGAGCTTTCATTTGATCCCTCTATTTTTATTAGCCAAGACTATTCTAACTCTAGACAGAAACCTATCTATAATTGTTGTTACTTTTGTCTTTCTATTTCTTCTCTTACTTAGAGTTTCACTGCACTTGAGAATATCAGCACCAAATCAAATTGGAAGCTAATCAAATTTATCAAATGGACAGCATGTAGAAAATAAATCAATAAGTTAATTATGAAATAAATGTGGAAATTAGCATAAAATTTACAGAAAATTTATAAATAGCTGAAATAGATTGTTAGATTGATATTCTCATTACTCATAATTGTCGTAATAAGTAAAAATATGTTAAGTTTTATTTCTACTGGTCAAACATGAATTATTAAGAAAATAATTTAAAAAGAGAGTCCTTAGTTTGTCTGAGTTCAGGTAGCTCATTAAGTTATAGGAAGGTGTTGACAATCACATTAACATTTACATTCAAATGAGTCTTTTGATTGGGTGTAGGTAAAGTGCCCAACCCAGGCCTATTTTACGGTTCTACATTCTGATAAAAGTTTTGAGAATTTTTACTTTGGCAAGGGTCTACTGTGTTAAAAAAATAGCCAATATAAGTTATTTGTTACTCTTTGGTAGAGAATCAATATTAAATTAGAAAATATGGGCATATATTTATCGATTTATTGTGGATATTATTCCTACCAATTTTATTGCTAGAGTTTTAAAGCATAGATACCTTCTTTTACTATAAAAATATTATCTTAGAAATATAAAAGTTAATATTAAAGATAATCTAGTTGAGCCTTTATTCATGATCAGTTTGCTTTATGTTATCTAATTTCTCAGTTATATGCACCGGAAGTCTTCTATTAACACTCTCAGCTATGCCTTGCATTCCGAAGTTGCTGTTGTTGAGGCTTGAGTTTAACTTGGAAATATCAACTTAAATAAATAGACTGACTAATTGTTACTCTTTGGAATCTTGACTTGACTACTAAGAGTCAGACTGGTCTGTAATTGAGAGGCTTTATTGATTTTATTAATTGGCGTTTAAAAGAACATGTTATGAGCCTTTTGGTTCATCATCATATTTGTCTCGAGGTTTTCTGCTGAACTCAAACCTTCTACCTGACTTGCTAATGCTTCCTCAAATTTAAAATCAAGAGGAGATGGCTTGTGCGTTTATAGAAGCTGCTATGAAAGCCTAAGTGGATTGACAAGTTAAGATTTCTAAGACTGGATAAACTTAAGAAATTAGATCTATAAATAGTAATGTTTACGAATAAAAGTATAATGTTAGTGCTAATAGTCTTGATGATGCTACTGTTTTACTGATGAATGATATCTTTAACTTTCTGATACCTATCTCAGCTGTTGCTTATTATAGCATTAAGCTTATTTTTGGTGAGTGTGTTTTGAATACTATCTAGTAAGACATCCCCCTCAAACTGCCCATTTTGATTTAAGGTATTCATGTAATTGTTTTGGCTCTTAGTGGTTTGCGCCTACTTTATTTAATGAGTCTGTGAGCTCAAATTGATTAATGTGGGGTGGCGGTAATTAGGAGTTTAGGACTGCGGATTTAAGATGAACTTACAAATTCAAGGGGGAAATAATTCATAACCAACATTTAATAGCTCTGAGGAAGTTGTGTCTCTTTAAATATAAGGTGGCATGGAAGAGTCTTGGTACTGATCTAATCTAACACGATAGTTCAAAGGCTAGTGTGAGATTATCAATCTACGATTACCCTTTCTAGTCGTTGATCTGTTTCCTTGAATGATTGAACAAAAATAAAACCGCCTTAAGAAATATTTCTGTAGCCTAGGAAACCTTGCCTGGTATCTGCCATCCCATTTTCTACGAAACTTAATTCGTTTTTCTATTTCGTATGAGCAAGGGAATTTCTAATCTATGAAAAAAAAATTAGAAAAATAGACATGACTGGATCTAATAAGAATGAGTTTTTGAATTTGTGATTTGATTATGATTGCTCATCGAATTCATCTTTTTATAAGGTACTACATTTTGGTTTGCAGAATAGAATTATTATCCTCCTATATATTCTGTTCTTCCTTTGATATCAAAAATTGAAAGGCCTGATTATTCTTATTGCTTCAAAATGTTTGCGAGTTTTACTTTGGAGGCTTTATATTTTAAGATTGCTTGATGAGTAAAACTAGTTTTAAATTTTAAGCTTAAGGTAAAACCCTAGATTCAGCCATAGGTGAGCTCATTCTAGTATCTGCTGCTAAAGGATCTGTGAAATTCTTGTACGTTGATATGAGATTGCTATTTCTGGACAGGAGATTTGAATAATTCTGGTGGTTTCTCTCATTCAGCCTTTGCTGATAATCCAACTTGCTTAAATTCTATTTCAAAGGAGTATGAGCGTTGCTATTTATTAATGGCGGCTCCTTACCTTGATAAAACGTGATCTTCTAGGGATATATTATTTCTGGCTCAAGACTCTTATCTCTATCAGCAATCTGTTTAATTTTTAGCTTCTGAATTCTTCCCTTAAAAATCTTGGTCTAATATATTTAGCCTAGTTGGGATTAAGCCTCACCCCCAAGTGGTTATTCCATTTGATCCTTGAGGAAGCTTTCCCTTATATTGAAAGACTCATTAATCAGTTACTCACCACCCAGCTTGTTTAAATCATCAAGATCGCAAATTATCTTCTTCTAGCTTTGATCCTAGCTATTGTTGAAAATGCTCGCACTTATGGGTAAATGAAGGCTAAGAGTATCCAAACTGCTAGAGCCTTCGAGAAGAAAATTATTTCTTCTTAGAATCTTTGTCTTTGATTACTAGAGCTATCACTCAAATCTACAACACCCTCCTTTCCTTTCTCTCGTCCAATAACTTATTGAGAATTATTTCCAGACGACAGCACATCGCCAATATTGCAGTTAAGGGAAACCAAGTTTACTTTATTTCTCTTGTGGACTTGTCTTTAGTTTTGACTCTTCTGAAACACCACATTTTGCCTGGAACTTTAAACCGCCTATTCGTGATCTTCGAGTTCTTTGATGTCTTCTACAATTTCATTTTTTTTTGGCCTTATAAAATATCGTTCAAATATCTTTTCCTTTCATCAAACACTTCCAGTTTTTTAACCTGTTGCCTATGAATTCTTTCATTCCATTTTCTTGCTGGCTTGTAATAAAATTTAATATGATCAAATACATGTTACTCATCTTATTTGTATATTGGTAGGGTTGTATCTGATTTTTACTGCGCAGTGATGAATCCATGATCGAGTAATTTAACATCTTCTGTCAACATTTTGATAACTTGATTTTACTTTTTGTTTCTGCTCTTAATTTGCTGCTTTAGCTATGGGTTTTTATGTTTAAATAGTTTACTATTACAATAATTTTGAATTTTCTATAGATTTTGGGATCTAAACAGAAAAAGACTTGTCACTAACGCCATTTAAAAAATTTGTTTTTTTTTTTTAATTTAATAATAAAAAAATTTAATTAATTAATAATTATTATATATTTAAAATTTTTAAAATTTTTAATTTTTTTATAATATTTTTTTTATATTTAATTTATATATTTTTTTAATTTATTTTTAAATTTAAAAAAAATTAATTAACTTAAAAATAATATATTTATTTTAAATAATTTTTTTATATTTAAATTTATTTTTAATTAAAAAATTTAATTTAAACTTATAAAAAATTTTTATTTTTTTATAATTTATATATTTTTAAATTTATTTTTAATTAATAAAAAATTTAATTTTTTTTTAAAAATTTTATTTTTTTAAAATTTTATTATTTTTAAAATTTATTTTTTAAAAATTAAAATAAAAAAACTTATAAATAATATATTTATATTTTAAATTTTTATTTTTTAAATTTATTTTTAATTTAAATAAAAAATTTAAATTTTAAAAATTAATTTTATTTTTTTTTTTATAATTTATATATTTTAATTTATATTTAAAAAATAAAATAAATTAATTAATAAATTTTAATTTATATTTTTTTAATTTTATAATTTTAAATTTTATTTTTTAATTAATAAAATTCCTTATAAAAAAATATATTTATATTTTAAAATTTTATATATATTTAATTTATTTTTAATTAATAAAAAATTTTAAAACTTATAAAAAATTATATTTATATTTTAAAAATTTTATAATATTTAATTTATTTTTTTAATTTAAAAAATTTTAAATTTTTAAATAATATATTTTTTATTTTAAAATTTTAAATATTTTTTAAATTTTTTATTTTTAAATTAAAAAATAATTAACTTAAAAATTTAAATAATTTATTTTTAAAATATTTATTATTTTTAAATTTTATTTTAATTATAAATAATTAACTTATAAATAATATATTTATATTTTAAAATTTATATATTTTTAAATTTTTATTTTTAAATTTTTAATAAAAAATTTAAATTTATAAATAATATTTTTATATTTTAAAATTTTATATATATTTTTTTTTAAATTTATAATATTATATTTTTTAAATTTTTATATTTTTAATTTTATTTAAAATTTTTTAATTTTAAATTTTATAATATTATTTATTAATTTAAAATTTAAATTAAATTTTATATATTTTTTAAATTTTTAAATTTTTTAAAATTTTAAAATTTAAAAATTATATTTATTTATATATTTTTTATTTTATATTTAATTAATAAAAATTTAAAATTTTTTAAAAAATTTTATATTTATATTTTAAAAATTTATATTTATTTTATTTATATTTTTAAATTTTATTATTGATTTAATTTTTAATTTTAAAAATAATCTATATATAATTTTTTATTTAATTATTTATAAATATAAAAAATAATAAATTTTTAAATATAAAAAAATTTTATAAATAATTATTTAAAAATAACTTTAAAACAGCATCAATAATCACAATATATTTAAAATGCATGCAAAGCAAACATGATACCACTACAATACACATTATAAATATATAATATATAATATATTTATCTTTAAAAAATAAATATAGTGTTATTTCTCTATTTATAAAATTTTAGAACGTCATTATAAAATATTATGAGGTCAGTGGAGGGAGGTGGGTGACCCCATATATGTAATGAAATTATTTGGATATGCACACTGGTATCACGCCCTAATGGGCACACTTACACGTCCTCAAGGGCATACTTACACGCACATCACGGCCTCATGGCCACACGCACACACACATCAATGCCTTACGAGCACACGTATACTGTTCTCTCGATATCATATATTATGACAGCTCGCATTTAAATTTAATTTTAATAAAATTTAGCTTTAAAATATATTGGTCACCCACCTCCCTCCCAGACCCTTTATAGTTTCTAAATATTATATTTATTTGTGCATTTTATAATAATTAAATTAATCAAAAGTTATTTTAATCTTTCATTTATTCATAAATTAGGAATCGCGTCGGAATACATTAGCATGGAATAATAGAATAGGACTTTAGTCTACTTTGTTGGTTTGAATGTTTAAAGTTCTGTTAACGTTTCGGGTATTCTTTTTTCTGTTTTTGGATCAGAAATTTTTTAAAGGGAAAAAATCAAGTTAAATAAATAATTAATAGAAAAAAAAAAAAATAAATAAATAAATAATAAATAAATAAAAAAAATAAATTAAAAAAAATAAAAAAAATAAAAAATAAATAAATAAATAAAAATTAAATAATAAATAAATAAATAAAAAAATAAATAAATAAATAAATAATTAAATAAAAAATAAATAATTAAATAAAAAAAATAAATAAAAAAATAAAAAATAAAAAAAATAAAAAAAATAAAAAAATAAATAAATAAAAAAATAAATAAATAAATAAATAAATAAATAAATAAAATAAAATTGAAATAAAAATAAAGAAATAATTTTTTAATTAAAAAAATTTTTAATTTTTTTTAGTCAGCATGGGTGGTTGGAGGGTCTGGCTTTTTTTTTCCCAATCGTAGCTATTTAAAGGGTGAATTTCGCGTAGAGGAGGGTGCAAGCGAGAGGGACTGGGTTTAAGACTTGTGCACCTCCTTCAGAATAGGGAGGAAGTGTTTTTGCTGACCGATTTCTGTCCGTCGTGTACGAGAGCACTGAATTCCGGGCGATCGGGAGCAAATGGCAAGCCTATGGGTATCCCCCTCCTCTGCCAATGGATGAAATTTTTAGGATCCAGGAATCTCCCTTGTGAGTCTGCTTCCCTCCCTTTAAACTATGGCTTGTGCCGGGACTACTGACATTTAGGAGGGATGACTCTGCCAAAATTTTTAAAATGCATGATTAAAACTAATCAATAAAGGGCCTAGATGGCCCTTTATAGATAAATTATTTCTATTCACTCTTCAGTTTGGGTTTTCAGAAGTCTACTTTTCATTCTTTTCACTTTCAACTTCATAAATTGGCTTAGATTACTCACTTATACTGTTCTTTTCCTTAAGGATTTGCATTTGGGGTGGGGGTTGGGGTTGGGCCGAAGGCCTTTTTGGGGTTTTGAAGTTTCAGTTTGGGTTTTCAGAAGTCTACTTTTCATTCTTTTCACTTTCAACTTCATAAATTGGCTTAGATTACTCACTTATACTGTTCTTTTCCTTAAGGATTTGCATTTGGGGTGGGGGTTTTGGGGGTTTGGGGCCCAAGGGCCCTTTTTTTGGGGTTTTTAAGTTTTAAATTTGGGTTTTTTAGAAAGTCTTTTTCTTTTTTTTTCACTTTCAACTTCATAAATTGGCTTAGTTTTCTCATTTTACTTTTCTTTTCCTTAAGGATTTGCATTTGGGGGGGGGTTGGGGTTGGGCCGAAGGGCCTTTTTTTGGGGGTTTTTAAGTTTCAGTTTGGGTTTTCAGAAATTCTTTTTATTCTTTTCACTTTCAACTTCATAAAATTTGGGTTAATTATCACCCTTTTACTGTTCTTTTCCTTAAGGATTTTTAAAATTTGGGGGGGGGGTTGGGGTTTTGGGCCCAAAGGGCCTTTTTTGGGGTTTTTTAAGTTTTTTAGTTTGGGTTTTTTAAAAAGTCTACTTTTCAAATTTTTTTTCACTTTTAAAATTCATAAATTGGCTTAGATTACTCACTTATTCTGTTCTTTTCCTTAAGGTTTTTCATTTGGGGTGGGGGGGGGGGGTTGGGCCGAAGGCCCTTTTTTTGGGGGGTTTTAAGTTTCAGTTTGGGTTTTTTAAAAAGTTTAATTTTTATTCTTTTCACTTTAAAAATTCATAAATTTTGGGTTAGATTTCTTTACTTTTTCTGTTCTTTTTCCCTTTAAAGGGTTTTCATTTTGGGGGGGGGGTTGGGGGTTGGGGGCCCAAGGCCTTTTTGGGTTTTTTAAGTTTCCCGTTTGGGTTTTAGAAATCTACTTTTCATTTTTTCCCCTTTCAACTTCCCCCTAAAATTTGGGTTAGATTACTCACTTATAAATGTTCTTTTCCCCTTTAAGGGGTTTTGGGTTTGGGGGGGGGGGTTGGGGGTTTGGGGCCCAAAGGGCCCTTTTTTTTGGGTTTTTAAGGGTTTTAGTTTTGGGTTTTAGAAGTTTTTACTTTTCATTCTTTTCACTTTCAACTTCATAAATTGGGGTTAGATTTCTCACTTATACTGTTCTTTTCCCCTTTAAAGGGTTTGCATTTGGGGTTTGGGGGGTTTGGGGGGTTTGGGGCCCAAGGCCTTTTTGGGGTTTTGAAGTTTTTAGTTTGGGTTTTCAGAAGTCGATTTCACTTTTACTTTAACCCTTTATAAATTCTTAATTCTTACTTTTACTCTTCTTTTCCTTTAAGGGTTTGCATTTGGGGGGGGGTTGGGGTTTGGGGCCCAAGGCCTTTTTGGGGGTTTTTAAGGGTTTTAGTTTGGGTTTTTTAGAAGTCTTTTTTTCATTTTTTTCACCCTTTTAAATTCATAAATTGGTTTTGATTACCCCCACTTATACTGTTTCTTTTTCCCTTTAAGGGTTTTTTATTTTGGGGGGGGGTTTGGGGGTTGGGGCCCAAGGCCTTTTTTTGGGGTTTTTTAAGTTTCAGTTTGGGTTTTCAGAATCAAACCCTTCTTTTACTTTCAACTTCATAAATTGGCTTAGATTACTTACTTTTACTGTTCTTTTCCTTAAGGATTTGCATTTTGGGGTGGGGTTTGGGGTTTTTGGGGCCCAAAAAACCTTTTTTGGGGGTTTTTAAGTTTCAGTTTTGGGTTTTTAGAAGTCTACTTTTCATTCTTTTCCCTTTTAACTTCATAAATTGGCTTAGATTACTCCCTTATACTGTTCTTTTCCTTAAAGGGTTTTCATTTGGGGTGGGGGTTGGGGTTGGGCCGAAAGGGCCTTTTTTGGGGGTTTTTAAATTTTTAGTTTGGGTTTTCAGAAGTTTACTTTTCATTCTTTTCACTTTCAACTTCATAAATTGGCTTTAGATTTTCTCCCCTTTTACTGTTCTTTTTTCCCTTTAAAGGGTTTGCATTTGGGGGGGGGGGTTTTGGGGGTTTGGGGCCCAAGGCCTTTTTTTGGGGGTTTTTTATAACATTAAATGGGGTTTTGCGGGGGGGGGGGCCTTTTCACCACCTGCCTTTTTTGAGGTTCCAAAGCTTCAAATCGGCTGAAAATTGTGCCGTTCGCATTTTCTCGCCGAATCAGGTTATCTTTTCCGGGGTACCGAAAAATTTTTTTTTTGGCCGACTCCCCCCCCTCTGGCCTGAAAAAAATTTTTATTAGAAAAAAAATTTCACAAAAAATTTCTCAAAAAAAGTTGCTCCATTCGAGTTGGAAACGCGAAAAAGTGCCTTCAAAATGGGTCTTATAAATAATATTTTTTGACTACTGACCTGACTACAGAAAATATTTATTATTAAAATATATTTTTTTCAAATTTAAAATTCTAAACTTTTAGCCCATTAATTAAGCCCCCTCCCATAATTTAAAATTTCCAAAGGAAACCCAAAATCTAAATGTTAATTTATAGTAAAATATATTGAATTTTATATTTTTATCAAATTTTTTATATATAAATTATGAGATTTTATTATAAATTAGTGGTAAAAAAAAAAATCCTGACTAGTATATGGCAAATGTTTACAAAATCCTAAAAAGTTTCACATTTTCGAAAAAAAAGTTGCTCCATTCGACATGGAAACGCGAAAAAGGGCCCTCAAAATGGGTCTTATAAAAAATATTTTTGGACTCCTGACCAGACTACAGTAAAATTTGTGATAAAAATTTCAATTTTATGAATAAAAGCTATAAACTCCACAACACCCTGAACCCCCTGAAACCCAAAACCCCTTAAATTATCATCCTCAAAACCCTGAATCAAACCCTAAATCTTAAATTATAGTCAAAATATTATGAATTTTAGACTTTTATTACAATTTTATCTATAAAATATGAGATTTCATTATAAATTTATAGATTTTTTATTATAAATTAGTGATGAAAAAATAATCCTGAGTAGTCTATGGCAAATTTTTACAAAATCCTAAAAAGTTTAACATATTCGAAAAAAATTGCTCAATTCGACTAGGAAACGCTAAAAAGGGCCCTCAAAATGGGTTATTGAAAAAATATTTTTGGACTCCTGACCAGACTATGGTCAAATTTGACATGAAAATTTCAATTTTATTATAAAAGCTATAATCTCCACAACACCCTGAATCCCCTGAAACCCAAAACCCCTTAAATTATCATCCTCAAAACCCTGAATCAAACCCTAAATCATAAATTATAGTCAAAATATCATTAATTTCAGACTTTTATTACAATTTTATCTATAAAATATGAGATTTCATTATAAATTTATAGATGTTTTATTATAAATTAGTAATGAAAAAATAATCCTGAGTAGTCTATGGCAAATTTTTTCAAAATCCTAAAAAGTTTCACACGATCGAAAAAAAGTTGCTCCATTCGACTTGGAAACGCGAAAAAGGGCCCTCAAAATGGGTTATTGAAAAAATATTTTTGGACTCCTGACCAGACTATGGTCAAATTTGACATGAAAATTTCAATTTTATTATAAAAGCTATAATCTCCACAACACCCTGAATCCCCTGAAACCCAAAACCCCTTAAATTATCATCCTCAAAACCCTGAATCAAACCCTAAATCATAAATTATAGTCAAAATATCATTAATTTCAGACTTTTATTACAATTTTATCTATAAAATATGAGATTTCATTATAAATTTATAGATGTTTTATTATAAATTAGTAATGAAAAAATAATCCTGAGTAGTCTATGGCAAATTTTTTCAAAATCCTAAAAAGTTTCACACGATCGAAAAAAAGTTACTCCATTCGACTTGGAAACGCGAAAAAGCGCCCTCAAAATGGGTTATTGAAAAAATATTTTTGGACTCCTGACCAGACTATGGTCAAATTTGACATGAAAATTTCAATTTTATTATAAAAGCTATAATCTCCACAACACCCTGAATCCCCTGAAACCCAAAACCCCTTAAATTATCATCCTCAAAACCCTGAATCAAACCCTAAATCATAAATTATAGTCAAAATATCATTAATTTCAGACTTTTATTACAATTTTATCTATAAAATATGAGATTTCATTATAAATTTATAGATGTTTTATTATAAATTAGTAATGAAAAAATAATCCTGAGTAGTCTATGGCAAATTTTTTCAAAATCCTAAAAAGTTTCACACGATCGAAAAAAAGTTGCTCCATTCGACTTGGAAACGCGAAAAAGGGCCCTCAAAATGGGTTATTGAAAAAATATTTTTGGACTCCTGACCAGACTATGGTCAAATTTGACATGAAAATTTCAATTTTATTATAAAAGCTATAATCTCCACAACACCCTGAATCCCCTGAAACCCAAAACCCCTTAAATTATCATCCTCAAAACCCTGAATCAAACCCTAAATCATAAATTATAGTCAAAATATCATTAATTTCAGACTTTTATTACAATTTTATCTATAAAATATGAGATTTCATTATAAATTTATAGATGTTTTATTATAAATTAGTAATGAAAAAATAATCCTGAGTAGTCTATGGCAAATTTTTTCAAAATCCTAAAAAGTTTCACACGATCGAAAAAAAGTTGCTCCATTCGACTTGGAAACGCGAAAAAGGGCCCTCAAAATGGGTTATTGAAAAAATATTTTTGGACTCCTGACCAGACTATGGTCAAATTTGACATGAAAATTTCAATTTTATTATAAAAGCTATAATCTCCACAACACCCTGAATCCCCTGAAACCCAAAACCCCTTAAATTATCATCCTCAAAACCCTGAATCAAACCCTAAATCATAAATTATAGTCAAAATATCATTAATTTCAGACTTTTATTACAATTTTATCTATAAAATATGAGATTTCATTATAAATTTATAGATGTTTTATTATAAATTAGTAATGAAAAAATAATCCTGAGTAGTCTATGGCAAATTTTTTCAAAATCCTAAAAAGTTTCACACGATCGAAAAAAAGTTGCTCCATTCGACTTGGAAACGCGAAAAAGGGCCCTCAAAATGGGTTATTGAAAAAATATTTTTGGACTCCTGACCAGACTATGGTCAAATTTGACATGAAAATTTCAATTTTATTATAAAAGCTATAATCTCCACAACACCCTGAATCCCCTGAAACCCAAAACCCCTTAAATTATCATCCTCAAAACCCTGAATCAAACCCTAAATCATAAATTATAGTCAAAATATCATTAATTTCAGACTTTTATTACAATTTTATCTATAAAATATGAATTTCATTATAAATTTTGATTTTTATTAAAAATTATAATGAAAAAATAACCCTGAGTAGTCTAGGGAAAATTTTTTCAAAACCCAAAAAAGTTTCACAGTCGAAAAAAAGTTGCTCCATTCATTGGGAAAGGAAAAAGGGTAAAAGGGTCTTAAAAAATATTTTTGGCCCCGACCGACTTGGGTTTTAATTTTAAAAAAAATTTAAAAAAATTTTATTTCAAAAAAAAACCCCCCGAAATTAAATTAAAAAATCAAATTTAAAATTTAAAACCAAACTCTCAAACTATTTTTTATTATAAATTTATGATTATTTAAAAACAAATATAATTTAACAAAAATTATTCCCCTTTTTAAATTTAAAAAACCAAATTTCATTAAAATTAATTTCTATCTATATTTTTAAAAATTTACAAAATTTAAAATTTTTCTCCTTTTTAAAAAATATGTTAATAAAAAAAAAAATAAAACTAAAGATTTAAATTTATAAATTATATAATAAAAAAAAACAGCACACAAAGCGACACCGAGTCCGAAAGGGGGAGGGGAGCAAAAAAAAGCGAACCGAGTCCATAGGGCGAGGAGAGCAAAAAAAAATTTTTCATAATATTTTTTATTTTATTTTTAAAACCTTAAAATTTTTTTATTCTAATTTATTATAAAAATTTTAATTTTTTTAAAAAACATTAAAAAAATTTAAATTTTATTTTTTTTAAAATTTATTTTCAATAATAAAAATAATGCCCGCATCCATTTAAATTTCTATTATTCATAAAATTAAAAATTTAAAATTTTTACTCTTTTTAAAAATTTAAAAGAAAAAAAACG
>JAJKFJ010021304.1:0-14962 GCA_027382625.1 Tetmemena sp. SeJ-2015
TTACCAGAATTCCATAATAAAATTTGATGCGTTATTTTTTAATATCAGTAGAAAATCTTCTCTTCTAAAATATCAGTAAGCCATTTACTACTTTTTTTGTCATAAAAAATTTCTTAAGTCAAAAGATTAGGGAAACTATTATTTATAATATACTCTTTAAATTAAATAAATCAATTAAAAATTTGAAATTTATTTGCAAGAAAGGTTTTTTTTAAAATTTTATATATATATAATTTAAATATCTTTTAAAAAAAAAAAGATTTTAAAACTTAAAAGAAAACAAAAAATTTATAATATTTAGAATGGTCTATACGTTCAGCAAGCTAACATTTTAAACTTCACAATTTTTTTAAAATTTGAGATTCCAATAAGTGTACTTGTTCGCAAAAGAGACCAGAAGGAGGTTACATAATTAAAATTTAAAAACTAATTTGGACTTAACAACACTAGCTCCCTCATATTAAATGTGGTTTACACAGATTCTAATGCCAATCTCATTTACTTCAATGGCTTCAACTACTCAAAACCACAAACTCTCAACAACTCTCTATTTCATAAAATAATTATGAATATACCTTAAGTAACAAATATTTATATTATTTATAATTAATGTCTATATGAGCTTAGGTTTTATAACATCTCTATATTAGACAACCCTTCTTTTGTGCATGAAATGTATGCTGGCTTCTTTGATGCCTTCTAATACGAAGGAAACGCCTAAATCGTTTACGATTCATATTTACAAATATTATTTAAGCAATCATTACCTTAATGATATAGCTAACCTAAAAATTTTAATTCATATTAAAACAAAAATAATAAACAAATAACTTTCTATTATATTCCATATATTTAGAAATCACTATACATTTTTTGACTAAAAAAATATCACGAATAGAAAAATTGCAATTTATTCATAGTCTCCAAAAATCCAAATACTTTGCTCACAAATAAAATTTAATAGAAATTAAATATTGTTTTAAAGTTTTAAAAATAATTTATAGCTTTAAAATATTTCTATAGAAGTTCCCAATATGCTTACGAAACAATTCCTTTTGGATCATCACCTATGTATACTATATATTGAAAAATCATTATAAAAATACATATTAAAATAAAAAATATCATAGATTTATCTTTCGAATTTTACAGACGAAATAGTTTACTAAATCCGATAAAAAATCTATTTGATTAATCTTTTGTAGAAAATGAATTTTTAATACGGCTTTTAGTTTATCATGATTAACTTCTCTCTCTATCATATCCAGATTTAAAATATTGATGGCGAATGGCTGCCCTAACATTTTTTTAAATAATAATTAAGTCAAATTACCTTTTTAACAAGTATATTTAGCAATACTCTGGCCTCCAAAGAGCGCTTCATGAGCCATCATTTTGGATGCCAGATGAGAAGTAAGTTTTGCGTCTTTAATTAACATAAGGAAAATAAAAAATAATTTTATAAACTAGTACTGAATTAATAATATTGGGAATTGATTTACTGTACATTTATTTTGAAGGCTTTACTACTTTAAGTGTAATTTGAAGTATCCTATTTTGATAAAGAAATTCAATATTCAGTATACTATGGCAGGAGGCATAGTTCTTGAGCCTCAAAATGTGTAGAGAAAGGATCTACCTTTAGTAATTATATTTATTTAAATGAACGCTACTCAATTTTATGTTAACACTTACTACACTTACCAAAACCCAATTTTTACAGTCAAAGAAAATGCAAAACTCTTTTTCTTCGATAACTTTGTTAACGGCACTTTCAGCAAAAAGAGGGGAAGTGTAATTTTAGCAGATTACCAATAAATTATAAAAAATTTTAATGTCAATATGCATACGCTTTAATTAAGGATACAATATTTTAAACAGCATAAGGATACAATCAAATCTCAAATTTATGATAAAAATGAGAGAATACGTTTAAACTATTGTACTCCCGGAATTAATTTTCTGAACTGCCACTTTTTCAATGGATTAGATTTGGAGGTTGGCTCTAAGGCTATCTTTTTTCCCGGAGATACTCTTTTTCAAAGTTCTTTTTGACTAAATGAGTCTCTAAATTGAGGTTGTATTTGTAGAACATGTACAAGACCGTTATATTAGTATGTATCAAAAGGCATTTCTAATTTAAATTAACAAAAATACGTTTATTGCTCAATATTATATTCTTTATTATTTAAGGAAAATAAAAACCTTAATGATGCATATACGCACTTGATATATATTATTTTTCTTTATTGTTTTAATTTATATAATTTTATCTTTAATTCATTACAAACTTCACGCTATCCCTCTCACACCTGAGCAGTGTAAATATATTTCATTATAATAAAATGGCTTAGTGAAGTCTATAACGCGCTTCACTTGATTCACAGTTTTGTACGTTATGCCATTTCAACGATAGATGTTTGCTACAGTCTACGGAGAGATCTTGAGATAAGGAAACTATCTATGGAAGATCTTCGCGCGCTACTCCAAACTGAAGTGCGCTTAGTGGCGAAGATATAGTGAGACACTCTGAACTTTTATGCGATTTATTTGATGCTGTATGTATGACTACTGATGAGGATGACTACATACATATTTTAGATTCCAAGATAGGATGTGTAGGTTTCGCTTTTTGACTCGCATGATTATACGTATGAAAAAAGAAATTAACTATTCTCAGCTTATTTTCACTTTCTTATCATATTGTGGAATATTAATGGGGAAACTTTACACATTTTTTTGTGGGGAAATTTTTTATTTAGAAAATTACTTAATTTTTATAGATAGACAACTGTACGTTCTTTAATACCTCAGGGATGGTAAATGGAATAGCTACTGTATAAAATAATGGATACTTTATTATAATAAAATTTAATATGTCAGGGGAAATAGATTTTGAGACGCAAGAAGTTAATCCTATGCTTTAATTAAAATTTAATTTTTATTAAAAATATATCGATTTTTATCCTAAGCTTTCGATATAATATGGGCAAATGAAATATTTAATTTTAGTATAAAAACATTTTATCAATTTTTATAGTGTTCTATTTATATTTTTCCTGATCAATCTATCCAGACAATATAAAAAATAGCAGATTTGAAATAACTTATACTTTGAAAAACGCAATGTTTGGAATATCGGAGTCACCTCTTGTAACTTCTCAAATATAGGATATAATATTATTTTACAACAAATAAATAAAAGTAAGTCAGCATTTAATTATATACTTTATAGGAATTTTTATACTTTTTCTAATCTTATTTATTAAAATAATGAAAAAAAAGATTATTGATATTCTTAAAAAACGAATTCAATTTTAAAAACAAATTTGCTTTTTATTTGTACAAGTATTATCACTGTTTTAATGAAGCAAGTGTAGTTTAGAGTGCATTGGATTTTGAAATTAGTGCAATTTATTCTATTTGAAGTGTATAAGGTCTTTAGTCTCCTCTCTCCGTTTCAAATTGCTTCTCGGTAAGATGAATATTAGGTGTGAGTTGAGGTTTAACATCTTTATTCTCTCTTTGGAACAAACATGCAGATTTTGATTCCTGCATCGACATTCTATAAGTATTAGTCGTGAGGTACTTACTTTTTAACTGATAAATCTTGAATGACAATCTCTCTATACTTGAATAATGAAATGTGCAAAAAACATGGTAAGCTCTCGTCAACTGAAGTATCTATAAAGAATTTAAAGTCTTAGTATTATGAGCAAATACCTTTTGTAATTAAGTAAAGAATACATGAATACGGGAAAAATATCCATTTCATTAATTTTAAATTTCTAATAATTGTATTTTTTTATGAGTTTTACTTAGAAATTTGTATTAGTTAGTTTTTATTTTTTACAAATAACCATAAAATGAGTACTTGTATGAAGAAGCTAAAATTTATATTTTTATTATTTTAATTATATTTTCAATTATAAGCATTTAATATATTCTTAACTATAATAAACACTACTATAATTGGGGATGCAATTATGATTTGAGAAATTTTTTAATTTTGACTTTAGACTTTTACTTAGATAATTATGTTGAAGATTGGTCAGTCCCGATTATTTTGATACTAATGAATTAAAATCTATTCAGCATATTTACTTATAAACAATTATCAAACTATAGAGAAACTTTTATAAAAGTCTTCTTACATCATTTAAAATTAAGAATTGTAACAAATTAATAAAAAACTAATAGCTAAAAATAAATATAATTCATCTTAATCTCTAAAATTAGAATGATTATCATTTATCTAATAGACCTATAAGATATCCTTCCAACCATAGAAGCAGGAAAGAAGTTTTCCAACACACTTACAAAGTTTAAAATGTTTTTATTCAAAAAATACTTCAATCTCAATTTAAAATCATTTGTAACATTACATAATGTAAAAAAGATATAAAAAAGAGAAATTTGTATTATGATAAAAAAAATAAAAAATATTTAAAAATTAGATGAGAGCTGTTAAATTTATTATAAATCATTAAAATTATCCACCCAAAAATAGATTCAAATTTTTTGAAGATTTTGAAGCTCTTAAATTTAAAGTTTTAGTTACAGACTATTTAGACAATTAAAAACTCTTTCTATTTTCACTTTCTTTATTTTTTATTTAAAAAAATTTTGCCTCTTCTGCCTCAAATTATTGCTTTAGTAATAAAAGATTATATTTTATAGTTAAAGTACTACTATATAAAAATCTCTGCCAAATTTAATTGTGTGAACTATATTAAACTTTTAATAAAAAAATAAATTTTAATGTAAAAGACCAAAAACTTTAATGTAAATTCAAAAATTATAGACAATTTAAATTTGTAATAAACTATAAGTTTTTAGATAATCCTTTTTACTTATTTTACGACTTATTTAATTAGATTATTTTAATTTTCATAACTAAGAGTATGATAATTTAATGAACAATAGATCTAGCTTAAATTATTTCAATAATTAATACTAATCCTACTAAAATTTTTAAATTTAAAGTCTAACCTATATTTAGAGAACGTCGTATTTAACACAGAGAGGAATATATTCAACTTATATGAGTCAACTCTCATCATGAAAAATGTCTCCTTCTCAGATAAACCAAACATATTTTAATACTATAAAAAAGTTGTTAAAATACTAAATCATGCGAGATAAATGTAAAATTACTCAAAAATAATTACTCAATCCATCTAAATTCAGTTTCACATTATGACTCTAAGGTATGAATATAGTCACCCTTATCAGTAGTAATAGCCAGTTCTCAACATCAACTCTATCTCAAAAATGTTGAGAGTGCTACACAATACTATTCGGACTTATTACACTTCAGTTTTGAGTAGAAGATCTCCACAGATAGTTTCCTTATGTCAAGATTTCTCATTAGACTGTATCGATACTGTAGAACATTCTATTTTTGAAATAGCTACGAAAAAAAGCTGTGAATCAAGCTGGTAATAGTATTAAAATCTCCATATCAAATTTTTTACCTTTGAATTTAAGTTATAATGCCTTGATTTGCTTCTTACTGGGTTTTAATTTTCGTTATTTTATTATATCTTAGACGCAGAGTTATTAAAAATACTGAGATATGTACCTAGCTACAAAAATTAATTTATTATCAACAAATTAGTGGTTCAGAACGTTAAAATTCCTCTCCAGAAAATATATATATATATATATCATATTTTGTATAATTAAAATTTAAATGGAGAACAAATTTTAACTACTATCGAGTAAGATAAATGCTTAATTTCTTTTAGTAAAGTATGCTTAAAATTTTGCAGAAGTACTCAAGAATTATAGTTTTATAATTACTTCATAGCCAAAGGATAATATATAAATTAATAAATAACTGTTTATAATTTTGTGGAAAAAAGTTTTTCTGAAAAATTCATCTAATCCAAAGGAAATTTTAATTTGAATGATAGCGACTAAATCATAAAAAATAAATTTATACCCCTATGAATTGATAAAGTTTATTCATATAAGCAATGACGATAGAAGCTATATAACCTCAATTTCTAGCGTTGTCTAAATATAGGATTCAAAGTTCACCAACGGATACTATCTTACAAATTTACATTTATATGAAAAGAGTCAAGTTTATTTTATATGCAATAAAATATAAATAATTATATTACCATGAGGCAACTCTTCTCGAAAAGAAGATCTCAAAACTCAATTTATTTTGCTTTGCAATTATTTCAATGATTATAGTCCTCTAAACTAGAAAGATGGAAAAGGGTCAAGACAATCAAAGGATGCCGATTATACTATAAGGTATTTCTCTCAGACTCATCGAAGTTACTACTACTCCGATAGCATTTTATGATTTTATCAGGCTCATAATTTAAGCGCCAAGAATCTGTACCCAAAGAGAAGAAAATTATTTTATATAATGAACACAGTCTAATTTGTTGCAGTTAATCTTAAATATTCAAATCACCTGCTATTTCACTTAATTCTCTTTTGATAATTTGTCCATTAAATTTTATTCTTTTTTAAATCTAAGATTTTAATTAAAAAAAATATTTATTTTAAAATGTAAAGGGTTTTAAAATTTGTAACCCCTTATGGATTAAAATTTTTTAAAAAAAGGAAAATTTATAATAAAAAAAGAAAGAAATTTTAAAAAGTTAAAGGGGGAAACATTTTAATATATTAAAATTATCTTGAGTAAGCCAAAATTAACACTAGGGCCCTACTTAATTTTTCGCTTCACTTTGTTCTTAAAAAAAGAAATGAAAAATGTACCAATTTCAAGGGAAATTTTGGTCTTAATTAGTATACTCCACAATTTAGAAAACTTATGTCAAAATTTCCCCAATTTAAAGAGTACAGTATTATGAAAAAGTGCTAATTAAAAAAAGAAAAAATTCCAAGAATTTTAAAAAATAAAATTTTATTAGATCTTATATTTTTTAAAGGAAAATTTTTTGCCTGAAAATCTATAAAAACCCAAAAGGATGCTCCCCTTAAAAATGGATAGATCTTTTTTTCCGTTTTAGATAAAACGGGGTTTTTTAAGTGGGAAAAACAAAAACCCAGGTTAAGAAAAGCCCCTAAAACATTTTTTTAAACCATGGGCAAAAAATATCTATTTTTTCCAAAAAACATTTTCCCCAAAAACTATAGTGGAAATTGAAATTTTAATCCAATTTTTTAGCCACTTGATATCAATTTAAACCCATTTTCACAAGTAAAAAACTCTTAAATTGTACTGGGGTTAAGTTTAACATTTTTTTAGATAATTTAAATTCAGAGAAAAAGGGATCATATGTCGGGCTTCTAACAATACTCTCAGACTCAACTTTATAATTGAGAAATTCTTATTTCGACAGCTTAAACTCTGAAAATTATTTTAATGATGGTGGAGCTATCTCGGTTTCCTCTTCTCATGCTTACATTTATATTATAAAAGTTAAAATTTTTTACAAAAAAATTTACCAAAAAAATTTTAAAATCCGGAGAAAGGAGCTTTTTTCCCCTACTCTGTTTAAAATTTTAAAATTTTTAATAATCTAAAGTTAAAAAAATATTTTAATGCGTAGATTAATTATTTAGATGTTTTTTTTTTTAATTTATAAATAAATAGTAAATGTAAGGATAGGATATTTGAACTAAAGTTTTTTATAGCCTAAAAGTGTATTTATGAACTAGAAGCTCTTTAATTCTCGAGTAATTTTGCTTAATATGCAGGAGGGGCGATGTCAACTAACCTTTATTGGCCTAAATTTATTCAAAACCATATAATATAGTTAGCAAGTAAGTAAAGTTTATGCATAATTAGTTTCTTGATAAAGTTATAAACAAATAGAGTAAAAGCTAAATTACTCTAAAATTAATACCCATCCTATCTCAGCTTCATTTTGACTCTAAAATATGGATTAAGTCACCCTCATCAGTAGTAATAGATACAGCATCAACTCAATAGCATAAAACTTCAGAGTGTCTCACTATATCTTCGCCACTAAGCGCACTTCAGGTTGGAGTAGCGCGAAGATCTTCCATAGATAGTTTCCTTATCTCAAGATCTCTCCGTACACTGTAGCAAATATCTATCGTTGATATGGCATAACGTACAAAACTGTGAATCGAGTGAAGCGCGTTATAGACTTCACTAAGCCATTTTATTATAATAATCTGAAATATATTTACACTGCTCAGGTGTGAGAGGGTAGCGTGAAGTTTGTATGTGCTGACGAGCTGTGTTCACACACAACACTCATGAAAAGATTGGTACAAGAGCCGATAACATAGAAGTTTACGAGTAGAAAGTAAATATAACTACAAGTCGTTAATTTGCAGGAATCAGCGAAGACTCAGGCTTAGAAGCTTATGCCCTTCATCCTCGCTCTAATCAAGCGAGAGCAGTATGTTGCGTTCCTTAAGAAGCAGAAGAAGATCACAGACGGTGAGATCGTTCTACTCGTTGACAACCTCAGCGTTCACAAGACAAAGGAAGCGAAGAAGGCATACGCTGAGTTGAACATCACTCCTGTTTTTAATGTTCCATACTCGCCAGAGTTCAACGGCATTGAGTTTTACTGCTGGAACTTAGTTAAGGGACACTATAAGAAGCTGCTGCTCTATCACTTGATGCATGATTAAGCTATCGATACAGAGGTTTTAACGATAAATGCACGAAGGAAGCACGATACCTTGACATGGTTCAAACAAAAGAGGAAGCAAGAAGAGAAGAAGAGGAAGAATGAGTTCATTGATCGGAAGCTTTTGTGTATGGTGTCAGTAAAGTTTCAGCTTGCTCAGAGCAAGACTTCATGCTTGAGATTTGTAACTTTTGAGGAGTGCGTTCAAAATTACCTCCACCTTGCTGATACAAAGCGAAGAGACACCTTCATTCAAGAAGAGTATGCTTACAATATCTTCTCTTACGAATACTTTGTAAAGAAGGACAGAGAGGTCTTGAGTTCGAGAACGAACTGACAGTATTGAGAGAAGCGAGAGGAAAATCTTTAAGTACGTTCTTCCTCTTGCTGGTGTTCTTATCGATCATTAATACATCGCCTTTCGCCTTCCTAAATGGGAGATCACACTAAGGGAATTTCTCAGCACAAGGCGCAACAAGTACTGTCTTATTGCTATTCTCACTGATTTCGTTAGAGGGGTGATAAATTGGTTTCTGTTGTGAATAGCGAACATGATTAAGCATTATTGTTCGAATATGAATGCGATATATAGGATTCGAAAAATGTACAAATAATCTACTATATACTAAAGTTTTCTAAATTACAAGTAGGAATTAAAATGAAAGTCAGAATGCTTATTTCGCTTACACTTAGATTTGTAAATGGCTGTTTTCTTTTTAAATAGATGCAAAATTAATGGTAATTAGAAATGACTTTAAAACCATATTTCCACTTATTTCCATATTTACTCATCTTTGTTGTTTAATAGTTGTGTTTTGCTATGTATTCCCACCAATCTTCATTATGCGTTGTATTTTCGTCCAATTAGATGCCATCGAATTAATCAACTCTGTGGAATGTGTTTCCATATATGTATTGCCAGTTGTAATTATGCTTCTCCACTGTTATCCACTAAATATAATTTACAATTATTATTCTGAATCATTTCAACTCAATCATGTAATTAAGAGTCGCTACATTTCATTATTTCAAATTTGCTAATCACACAATCATATTTGACCTTTAATCAAGGAATTAATTATTTTATCTTTTACCATATATTAGGTTTTTATTGGTGACAACTCTTTAATGAAGTTTATTGACAACTATTCATTATTTATATGCTCCCTATGGACCAGATATATCAAGTTACCCTATTCAGGTTAGAATCGCAAATATTGATGGAAATTAAAATGCTGTAGCCAGTGGCCAATCTCTTAACTTGACTATTACAAATAAAAAATATTATAATTTTTAATTCAATTGATTAATTAAATCTTAATTTTTTTTATGTACTTTTAAATTAAGGAGGGAACTCTCAGTTCTGATTTATTCTTAATAGAATGGTTCATGCGAAGAAGATGATGATTATGAATTATGGGCACTTATCCCTCTCTGCTAATGAGAATTACAATGTATCTAATAAAGAATTTGAATTTAAGTTTTTTTTTCTATCTAGCAAGCTTCAGATCTGAATTAAATGCTATTTTTAACTGCCTCATAATTGTCATTCCGATGCTGATATTTTATATAATGAGAATATTAATTAAACTCTTACGTATAAAATATAATTTTTTTTAACTTAAAAATAATTAGATTTAAAATAAGCTGTATATTATATTTACACTCAATAATTATATATTGATTGCGAATTAGTAGACATAAGAGGAAATATTTATACTATCGATAATTAAATCCTCAATATTTTTGGAATTAATATATAATATTTACATTTATTATAAAAATTAAACGAATTTTACTTATTTATAAAGATAACCAATCACATTTTAATTTAAAATAAATTTGAAGTCTGTATCTTATACCCAAAAATATTTTATCTTGTTGAGGTTATGCTAATCTATAAATTAAAAAATTTTAATTTTTCAATGCCTTTCATCTCACAGCAATTAATTAATTACACTACATTTATCAAAAAGTTAAAATATAATTTTAAAGATTTTGAGTATCTCCACAATTCAAATAAAGGAACTTACAAAAACCTCTACAGTGAGTGGCAACAGACAGATACAAGTCAAGAATGGAAAGGTTAGATTCAATCAGTTGACATTTTCTGAGATTCCTGGATCAAACAGCGTATCGTTTCAAATATTTTCTCCTTAAATCCAAACTGAACTTCTGAAATCAATATTGACTGATTTTGACTCAAGTAGAATCAACAATCAAACCCTAAATATTTTTAAAGCTTGACTTCAGGACTTGCATAGAGGGTGAAGTATTGCTTAACTAAGAGTGCCAGCCTTGCGAAGAAGGATATTTTTCCTTGACAAAAAGTTAATTTAAAAAGTTCTAATGAATGTTTGGAATGCGTAGATAATGCTTAGTGTCCAGGAAATCATGAGATAGTGCCATCACAAGGCTACTGGAGATCTTCTTTTTACTCCTCTTAGATTATTCAGTGCAATGATTAATCTGCGTGCCTTGGCAAAGGTATTTCAATTTTAACTAAGGATCCTAATGAATATAAGAAGAATATATCTAAACTCTTTTAACATAATTTCTTAAGTAACCACTAGCAATTTAAATTTAAAATGTTTTATTTTTATAGCTATTTTTAAAGATAAAATCATCAAATTATCCGGGACTTCTATATTTTAAAATGTTGAATTTTAAGTTTTGTAAAATTCTATAAATTTTTAGGAGAATCTATAGTCTAAAGAAAAAGAGAGTACTCTTTTTTATTTAAAAAAAGCTTATATATTCTAACAATCAGGATGTAGTTAAAAGTTAAATGTACTTTGAAATAACCTTATTAAGCGATTTAATGGGAGGAAGGTTGTAGTCGATTCTTTTGGAATGAAAATTTTAATTCAAGGTGGGTTTTTAATGAAAACAGAAAATAAAATGAATGTGCTTTATTAAAATTACTCATTGCGCATTAATAAAATAAAAAATCAATTGGAATTGACTAGTTCATTGGTACACTGGTGCATCGGTGCTTTAAAGGCGTACTTTATGTTACAATCGAATTGTACTAATGCACTACTTAGATAAGGTGGAATAATTAAATATGGATTAAATTAATAGCTGCTCTGGGGAATAGGGTTTAGGGTGTGAGTGTGAATATACTATTCTAACATTCAGGGGGGTAGTCAAAATTAATCAAATGCTATTAATCCGTTGAAGTAGGTTATAATACCCCGGGGGGAATAAATATATAGATTAGTTTGAAATTAGAGTAAATATTAGTAACGACCACTAATTGATTCTACCTGATTGGTTTATTGGTTTATTAGTTTAAATTCAGGCGTACCCATCTAAAATGCCACACTCTATTTTACACCAATCCACTAATCCACCAATCCATCAGAGCAATAGTTTACGATCAGTCTACTCATCTTTAAGCAGGAGATTCCCCATTGGTCTAGGTGGCTAGGATATGCGGCTGTCACTCTGAGCGCAAGTCGGGGGAGGTGTCCGGGGTGTCCCTCTTGGCCAGTGCGGAGTACCCCCCAGGGGGAGTGGGTTCGAACCCTACCGGTGACCTCCCCAACCGCTCTTCACTGTTCCTGCTTCTCTCTTCATCTATAGACCTCACTGTAGACACCGGCTCACACATACACACCGCCTCCAGTCACCGGTAGGGTTCGAACCCCCTCCCCCTGGGGGGTACTCCGCACTGGCCAAGAGGGACACCCCGGACACCTCCCCCGACTTGCGCTCAGAGTGACAGCCGCATATCCTAGCCACCTAGACCAATGGGGAATCTCCTGCTTAGAGATGAGTAGACTGATCGTAAACTATTGCTCTGATGGATTGGTGGATTAGTGGATTGGTGTAAAATAGAGTGTGGCATTTTAGATGGGTACGCCTGAATTTAAACTAATAAACCAATAAACCAATCAGGTAGAATCAATTAGTGGTCGTTACTAATATTTACTCTAATTTCAAACTAATCTATATATTTATTCCCCCCGGGGTATTATAACCTACTTCAACGGATTAATAGCATTTGATTAATTTTGACTACCCCTCTGAATGTTAGAATACTTAAGCAAATAATGGTTGGAAAATTCATAGGCTTTCAATGAGATGCGTTCTCTTCTGCCTCTCCATCATTTTCAATATAAATAAGTCCCTTTGGCTGCCTCAGTCTCTGCTCCTACTGCGCGAGCTTGTCTGCCCTCTCGAAGAAGCTTGATCTCAAAACACTTCGCTAGGTCCAGGGCTTTCTTAGGAAACTCCTTCGATGACTTCCTTCCATCTTTCGTCATGCGGACTAAGACTGTTCTATTCTCAAATGCTTCGATCTCCTCATTCTTTAGTTCTTTGAGTGGGTTAGAGTTTGATGAAGCGATAACTTTTGCAGCCTTGATATCTCATCTCATTCACTACCCAATTGATGTTGACGGGAAACCCTCTCCTCCATCAACATCTTCATTTTCGCCAAGTTCTTCCTGCTCAGGAAATTCGGAGTATTGATCTCGTTCATTATCACGAGTTGGGGGTCGTCTCCGATAGATTTTCTGTCCACTATGAAGTTCCCTGCCGCGTCCGTAAGTTGCTCGGTGAGGAATATCTCCTGAATGTGACGAATTAGAGTGCTCTTGCCTGTATTTTATTGCCCATACATCCAAAAGGTGCAAACCTTCGGGTCTATTTTGCCGAAGATCACCTGGTAAAGTCCATCCACTACCGTGTGAAGATTTTAATATGCTAGAAAGCTATCGGTTACTGGGGCTTTGCTCTGAAGTGTCCTGTACTTGGAATAAAGAGTCTCGATGAAGAGCTTAAGCTGCTCAATCAATTATCGCATTTGCTTAGGTAGGGCTCCCAACTTTTCGTCCATTTCGAAGTGGATCTCTATTTGCTGTTTGTTCTTGGCCAGCTTTTACAAGGAGGAGTGATCTTTTGATACAGGTCCTTGTATGATTTCACTTCTCCTGCTTGCATCTTTTTTATCACTTCTAAATGAACACATCGTCTTTTTGCTGCTTCTCTGGATCATTGCTCTTTTTTTTATGACTGCCGACTGCGATTACCTTCTGTCAATCTCAAAACCACCGTTTCCTTGTGCCTAAAACCCATAGAGATATAGCCATCTTATTTCAAAAGCACCCGTATTTTAGCCCCAAGCTTTCAAGGAACCGCTTGCCGAGATAGCGGGTGGACGTGAAATACTAGTTGGACAGCTCACCGAAGCAAGGTAAGATAGTTAGAGCGAAATAGAGTTCCGGCTTATTTAGCAAATGGAAGAAGGCTACTTAGTCTATAAAGGTCGAGAGCTTATGCATTGTAATTCTTGGCTGCCGGAAACTGATTCATCATTTTCACTAATAATATCAAACTGAGCCAGGTGTCATTTCTTAAATATTAAAATTATAGACATTAAATATTCACACACACACCCTAAACCCTATTCCCCAGAGCAGCTATTAATTTAATCCATATTTAATTATTCCACCTTATCTAAGTAGTGCATTAGTACAATTCGATTGTAACATAAAGTACGCCTTTAAAGCACCGATGCACCAGTGTACCAATGAACTAGTCAATTCCAATTGATTTTTTATTTTATTAATGCGCAATGAGTAATTTTAATAAAGCACATTCATTTTATTTTCTGTTTTCATTAAAAACCCACCTTGAATTAAAATTTTCATTCCAAAAGAATCGACTACAACCTTCCTCCCATTAAATCGCTTAATAAGGTTATTTCAAAGTACATTTAACTTTTAACTACATCCTGATTGTTAGAATATGATTCCATATTAGATATTGAAATTATATAAAAAGACTTATCAAATAAATAATTAAAAAATGTTTTAGTGATAATTATTTTTCTCATTTTTTCAACAAGTATACTAAATTTTTATTTAATAAAATACTTTTGAATATAAAATTAATGGTTTCATATAATCTTGTTAATAATGCAAAATATGTTTTAAAACAGGATATGGAGGGAACTTATGCGACATCTGTTAGATAGTGAATGGAAAATAACTTATCAAGCTAGCTAATTCAGAGTGTGGTGAGTGTTCTAATAAAGCACTCTCTGTTCTTGCTCTAATAGGATTCTATTTTCTCTATTTAGTTGTTTTAGGAGTGCTTATATATTTCAATCTAAGATCTACCAAAGAAAATGAGATCATTAAAATATGCTGAATCCTAATTTTAAATCAATGTCCTATTGAGATTAGGCACCAACTATTTTCAGATTATAACATCAGCTGCTGCTTTCAACTTATCTTTGCCTTCTTATTTGGAAAACTTCACAAATATTCTTAACCAAATTGGAAGTATCTTTGATAGCATTGTCAGTATCTAGTGCTTTTTTGACTTTTCTGATTATTCTTAATCAGACA
>JAJKFJ010021305.1:0-16271 GCA_027382625.1 Tetmemena sp. SeJ-2015
TTTTTAAAATTCAAACTGCTTCCGCCACTGATAGTGTAGCTCTCTGTATAACAGCAACAATAACACATTTTCTATTCTCTTCACACTGAATCTTAACTACACAGGAGATTTTTCAATTAAATTCACTGTAAAGTATTACTCATAGACCAGGGATGTCTATGCCAAGGTCAGAGTACTACAAAATTAATAATTTAAAGAGTATTGAGAAAATCAACCATAAATACAATAATTGAAAAATTTAATAAATAACGGAAGATAATTTCCCCATTATGTAATTGGGGTTTGAACCATTAATTTGAATTATTTTAACGTTTATTCTAAATTGCTAAAATGAGCACCTATGTCTAAAATGCAACAATTAGCTTTTCACTTGCTTATACATTGAAATAGCATCGCTCAAACTATTAGTCTTTTAATTATCCTCTCTTCAGTCTTTGTCATCTTTGAACAATTCATTCCAGCACTATTGGCACATTTGAATATGAGATCCCTTTGCAAAGCTCTCTGATGTTTTGCAGGTTAGGCATAATTCGCACTCCAGTTTCTTATGCTTGCCATGCCGATTCTGCCCTTTATTTTTGTCTATAAGTTGTTTTAGCTCAAATAGAAACATAGATATTGAGCAAGCTAATCTGATGAGGCAATTTTTAATAGGGTTCGAGGTATAAAATTAGACCCCGCCAATTCGCACCCATCGACCACCCCGCCAATTCGCACCATAAGTCTTAGTCAAGAATTTCTCTTTCTTAGGTTTGTGAATTGTTTAAACTATGAATAAAGCGTGACACTTACAATCTGAACATGTCTTGCACTAGTCCCCATAGCATCTCTGGTACGCAATGTTCTCCTTCGATGTAGCTGCTTTCTAATGAGTAAATGCATGTCTGCTCCAATGATCACCCGAAATGGGTTTTTGGGAACGACATCCCTTGAAGCAGAATGTTTTAAAAAAGTGCCATCCCTGCTTTTTAAGGCCTCCCTGGGCTGCTCGTTTTCAATGCCTTTGATCTTTGTCGTCTATTGGACACCTTGGGATGAAAATACCTTTTTCCATCTCTTTTCTCTTTGTTAGAAGCTTACTTCCTTAGGCTTTTATGATTACTTTTGGGGTGAATTCAATTCTTTTGCCTGAGCTTTCTCTATCGCTCTCCTCTTAAAGATTCGACCCCCTCTCCCCATGACTTCGTTTTTGGCTCTTGAATCCGAAAGCCCTGTGCACGAGCCTCTCTTTGTCTTGGATGAGTGCCTGACTAGACAAATCAGATTTACAGATGAATTCAAGTTGTTTGGAAACCTTCTCAATGTGGTGCGAATTGGCGGAGTCAGATAAAACTTATCTATTTTCTGTGAATTTTGATTGATGTTTTATCCAATGCTATGACACATAACCTTCTTTCCCTACCACTCAAGGCCTCTGTATCAGAGCTCTATGTTCCCAGAGAAGCCCATTTTGGAGAAGTACCCAGCAGCGCTACATTGCTCACTGAGTCCAGCCA
The DNA here is from genome assembly GCA_027382625.1 of Tetmemena sp. SeJ-2015. Lineage (NCBI taxonomy): Eukaryota > Ciliophora > Spirotrichea > Sporadotrichida > Oxytrichidae > Tetmemena > Tetmemena sp. SeJ-2015. The sequence continues at coordinate 1,497 of JAJKFJ010021305.1, forward strand.
CAAGTGTCATGCTCCTGCGGCTATACACTTCCTGTCCCTACATATACTGCACCACGTCTTCCAAAAACTCTTTCCCATAGCCCTTGCCACGATATCCTGCCCTCGTTGCCATGTGAAGGATGTAGCAGTTAAGATCATTCGCTAGCTTAATATAAAAGGTGCTGCAAAACTGCCCGGTACCCTCCCCTGTACATTTCAAGCAAGTGCCATTTGCCCAAAAGTTTTTTTAAATTCCCTGACTCTCCTTGATCCTTGAAGAACTCATTGATAGCACCAATATTCTTTTCAGATTTGTTCTTCAAGAACTCGTAACCTCTGCTTTCAAAGAAATGTGAGGGATCCAATTTGCATTTTGGTAGCTATGACAATGACAGTGAGGCGCTGAAATCCTTATACTGTTATAACTCTTTGCTCAGAAATCTTTCCATTTTCAAGTTCGTTATATCAAACCCCTTTTTTTTAAGAGGAATTTAAATTTAAAATTTTGTTTTTTTTTTCTTTTCAATTATTGACTTAATCACTGATTTTCTCAATAATTATAAATATTAAATAAATATATAAATGAATGATGCAGCTCTTCCAAATTTATTATAACCAAATCACGATATAACTTCTTTAAAATATAAAATTTATTTAGTTAACTTCTTGCAAAGAATCTATTTACCCATTCCTATATGGAACTAATCATTTTTTCAAGTTAAAATTTTATTTTTCTTATCATCAATATTTTAAAAATAGAAGAGCATAACTTTCTTTTATATTTTTTAAATAAATTTTAAATAAGAAACCTTGAAGAGTTATTTTAAATTATATATTTAATTTATGATTGAAACAGAAATAATTGCTGTTATGATAGAATTAAGATAAATTGCAATTTGTAATTTTGTGTCTTTGACTGAAAATTTTTAAATTATTTAATTCTTACTTTAGTTCAATTAAATAACTTTAAGTTTGTTTAAAACCATTACATAATATAAATTATTAATTCTTTAAAGAAATAAATTTGGACTATCCTTATATCAATATATTTCATCACCAATACCTTGTAAAAATAGACTTTAATACGTTAATGATTCTTATTCATTAAAATTTAAGTCTATTATAATATAAATTAAGTTTAATTTTAGGAGAAATTAAGTTTGTGGATGTTAATCTATTTTAATAACTCATTTTAAAATTTAATGGGAATTATCATTTTCAGCCCTAACTAGTAGAGCAATAAGTATAGACAATACCTTCTGTCTTCCACTTCCGCTAATACTGATAAAAATAACTTTTGTAAATCAATAAAAACATAATTCTATCAATAGCTTCCAAAAATAAAATCTTACAGTTTAATAATCGTGGAAAAAGAACTATAAGTTTTTTCCTATTTATACAAACTGACCTTAAATGCGATTTTTTACAAACTAAAAAATATACTAAATATGAAGGATTTTAAAGTGTGTTCCTATCAAAATTGTTTATAAATATTTTAAATATATGGACTTGATGCAAATGTATACCCGAAGGATATGGTTATGGATGAATATGGAAACCTTTTGCTAGCTGGTTATGGGTTTAAGACTCCCTACGGAGAAACAGGAGCCACTAACAGTCAAGGCTTCATCTCTCTGCAAGATTAAAGGGCTAATAGGATTTGGCATTTGAAAGTGAAGTTCATGCCCTACGATTAAGCAACAACTTGCGATTCAGTTGCCTATATTGCATCTAACACATATGCTGGGTGCATGATGCCCTCTGAATTATTTTCAAGCTCCCTCAAATTCATTCACATCCTTAAAATAGAGCACAATTCTGGCAAAGTGCTTTTCTTTAAGAAACTTCCAAGTGATAATAACGACCCTTCATCGTAATAAATGTAGGCAATAGCTCAAAGTGGAATCCAATAGCTGACCGTGTTTTATAAATCATCTACGAGCTCTACTAAAAATTTAGTTGGCCTTACTTTTGTTGAAGGCTCTAACTTTATTAAAAAAGATGATATATAGTTTTTAGTAGCAAATAGAATTTTTTTAAAAGTAAAGGATTGATTATATTTAGAGCAAAGGAAAATTTAAAGCATAATTTAGATATTTAAAGTTTAATAACTTTAACTCTAACAGGTTTTGTTTAATCAAAATTAGATTCATCAGTGTCTGATAATATGAAAAAGAAAATTCAAAAAGGAAAAAAATTAAACCTAAGTTTAAAACAATCATTATTTCATTTTATTAATCATAAAAAAATTAGAATATTTTCAAGTACCAAAGATGGCTTGATAATAGCAAAAATAGTGGCTAATATGTTTAATTAGTCGAAGGCCTCATTAAAAATCAAATAATCAATTGAGTATTCTTTGCTAAATAGACCTTAATTATGTAAGTTAAAAATGACAAGCAATACCAATAATAAAGCAGGTGTCACACACAATTCGTTTAAAAAGTTGAATAATTGTATAAGACAGAGGATGAAACCATTCTTTTTTTATTAGACACAAGAGTCTTTAGCAGCACTGTGATACTTTAAAAGCTTATAAAATATTTTTTCTATGATTTTTATTTTTGTAAAAAAACTGTAGCATAGTTTCAGTACTCAAGAGAAATTGAGTCACTTTATAGATATAATATAATTACTAAAAAATCTGTATCAAAAGCTAAGATTATTCCCTGCCCTGATCGGATTCAATTATCTTTAATTATCCTATTATATTTAGACAATTTTGTATCCCGATTAATTTCTTATCTCTTTTTATAATTAATAATGGTCGATAATTAAATAATATTTTTTATGTTGATGAATCTTGTATATATTTTATTAAATCTCTATAGAATATGAGTAATATATTTGTATTTGAACTTTATATCGTATTATAAGTATTACAACTACTTGAACTCCAACACATACAATACTGGCAATAGAGTTTTCATAGATGCAACTACTGACTCTTTCTTCTTTTATAGAGCGCAGGGATCTAATAAAATTTTTCAGCATTTTTTTTACTTAATGATAATTTAAAATCTAGTAAAATTGCCTTGCTCAAAGGAATTAGGGGCATATGCTTTATCTCTTAAAAAAACAATTATTTTATTGATTTTAAATATCAAAGTATTCAAAATATATAAATAAATGAATGTTATTTCTATAAAATCAAATTTCGGCATTGATAATAATTAAATAAATGCATTTAGAGATATTAAAAGCGAATTTGAGCTTGAATCCTTAATATAGTCCATTTTGAATGATAAATTATTCAATAATCGAATTAATCTTGAGGTTAACCTCATTTATAGATAAATATTAAATAAATCATAACTTTAGCAATTTTTTTTTCTCAGTATAAATAAAGCATTTTAGTAAAAATCAAAACTCATAAATTTATATGCAAAATAAAACTTCATTAGGTGAACGTCGATAAGATCTTAATTACATCATATATTGACATCAAATAATATAAATACCCAAAATTGAAATGAAATTTTCTATTTCAATTCAAAGTTAAAAATAAACAGCAAACAAAAATCTTTAATAAATCTTAAGTGATATTTTTTAATCAGAGCTCTTTATGTCTTTTATATAGAAATTTTGGAAAAGCAAACTTTCAATTCTATTGAAATTTATTAAACTTAATAAGAACTCTTATATGAGTCAATAGTAAGTTTAATTTTTATTTTTAAATTATTTTGGAGTTGTTTATAAACTATTTAAACACTTTAAAATAAAAGATTAATTAAAAGGAAAACTAGTATTTGCCCCCTCCGGAGTCCTATCCACCGGAGAAGTTAACTTAGAGTCAAAGCTATAAGATGTGAATACTGGTGATGGGACTTTCAATGACCCTTAAACTTACTCAACTGATAAATTACTAATCCCAGGAATCTCTTCTTCGAGTGGAAACTTTTTAATGGTTTACTCGATACTCAAAGATGATCTCTCAGTTATAAAGGCTATGAAATTTGCTTTCACAGCCTCATACTCGATAAATACTGTTACTCTCACTTCAGATTTTGATGATAATATTTACGTCACTGCAGGTAATTCGTAACTATTCTTCGCAAAGATAGACTCAACCTATAACCTTATATATCGTGCTATTTAATTTAATAAGTATCAATTTTAATTCTTTAGGAATGATAATCTAAAATAGCTGAAAATTTAATGAAAAAGAGATTAAATTAATTATTAAATTTAAATATATTTAAGTAGTGGCAATTTTACTATATGTTATTTGAATATTATTGATTTTCGTCCAAGCAAAAATTTAGAATTTTGATCCTTGTAACTTTAGTATGGGAGGGATCAGTCCAGAGTTTTAAACGACAAACTCCTAAAACCCAAGCATTGCAATTTAAATCTTTTACGCTCATCATATCTTGCTGCTCAGAGGTAATGAATGATTATAGAGAAACTTATAAAACTATTTGATAAACTATCGATCAAGGTGCAGATAATGAGGTGAATATGTGATTTTTTTCTCCAGGAAAGTGCAACTCTCCATCTATTATTTTAACCAATCACCGATTTTAATTTAATTTTCATTTTTAACATGTGAATTAATTTCGTCCATTCTTAAAATAGATTATTTATCATAAATCTAATAGCCAATAATAATTTTCTTTAAATTAATGTGCTCTTAAAATCTTCATTATTGAGTAAATGATCTAACTGTAATTTTTCTAAAAATAGCAGCTTTATAAATTAAAGGAAAGATTTTATAATATTATTTGAGAATATCAAAGACTTTGGACTGGTCCAGGTACTGCGAGCTTTAGAGCCTACGCCTTAAGGAGTAATTACTACGAATGCTCTGATTCCTCCGGATGCGCTTCCTCAGAAGTGTATTCTGCATTCTGGGTAAATCTGTAGATTTCAGGCTAGAATAAGGAAGGCTTTATGATTTTCAGGGGAACCAAAGCAGATAACTGCTTTGACATACCTGATATAAGTCCATCTAACACTACTTGGCTACCTACATTCTCAATCATTGCGTCTCCTAACGTTGTAGTTTCAACAATTGCAGACATCAGTGTTGACTTAGATACGAAAAACACTGATAACTTTCCAATGATTTATGAAGTCTACAACTACCTAACTGGAAATGCAGCTTATTCCACTCCTGCAGATAAGTGGAACTGGGCTGAGATTGAACTCACTGGCTTTTACAAAAGATACCCACTCTCTGATTACATGTTTTTAATATTCCTAGTCAGATTCAATAGCAGTTTTATCTCAATTTTTAATATCTTGCCATTTAAGAACTCATAATGATACATCTTTTATAAATTGATAATTAAAGGCTAAATTATATCCTGTCTCTTTTAGGACGATATAGATCTGCTATAACTTTTAATTTCCTCACTTAATTTCTAAAAATATTTATTAGAAAAGTAAAATAAATTATTAATCTTAATTAATTCTGGTTTATTTGTCCATAATTTTAACCTATGAGTTATTTATGTGTGGTATGGTGGCTCGATTGAAGGATTTTAAAGATGGGTCTACTATCAGAGAATATAATTATCAAGTAACCACTAGCACCATTTCTATTTAAGCAACTTAATTACCTTGCTATAAAATCTTTATATTTTTATTCTGTTTATTTGAAGGAACTTAACAAAACTGCCAGGACAGGCAGATAATGTCTACCATCTATAATCCAAATAGCTTAACTCAAAGCCTCACTTCAGCTATGAGCATAAACTATTAAACTTTTAATATCAATTCAATACAACTGAACAGAGGATAGAACACCAATCTCTATTCAGTTTAGCAATTTAGAGTTCGCTATGCTGACTATAATCAAAATAAGTTTACTAATTTTGCATATTTAATTATGCATATTTAATTATACAAAGCTGCAACTTAATACTTCTATGATCACTCTTTACAAATTAGATACTTCCCTAATTACAATCTCTCATCATCCTAAACTAATGTCTTTATGCATTAAAATAAATTGAATGCAATTATTTTAGACTAAATTATCTTTGATTTCCATAATGAAATCATTTTATTGCATGTAGAGATATCTAAAAACTATTTTTTAAATTTTCCGAAATAATTAATTGGGGATAATGAGAATAAAAATTAAGGAAAGATTTCTGATAATAATGTATCCTAGTGTGCTTAAAGTCCATTTCCTGCTGGAATATTACAGTCTGGCTATAATAACATAGTTGTTTAAAATATAGGTAAGTCTTTAATATCCAAGAAATAAACTTAAAAAAATAATAACTTATAATATAGCTTTAAACACTTCCGAGCTCTCATTTTACTTAACTGGAATCATTTTATGAGAAAGTTAAAATCTATGGTCGGTTTGGCTAGAGTAGGGAGATTAGCCTGCTATTACTTAATGCCCCAGCAACGAGCATTCCCTGTATCTAGTTTAGTAATCCGTAGTAAGTTGTATAGTGTGTCTAATAGAGGGATGCGCGGATTGTATTGAACCCCAAGCCGTGCGAGAACTTCACTACGTTTTAAGCCGTAGCCCGTTGGCCCTAGATTAGTGACTTCCTATATGAAGGAGTAATAGGAACCTAACAAGGAGCAATAGTTCGGTAGAAATCATTAAGGGAACAAGGCGGGTTAGGTGCAAGAGTAGGGTGCAGTAGTCCTCGCAGACGCAGCCTGTTTTGATGTGTATGTGAGACCTAACTACTGGCGACTGCCATGATACTTAATGGTGATAGGCTAACATCAAGGAGTAATACTTCTCAAGTCAATTTGGTAAGCTTGTTATTATGTTTTGCTTTTTTCATGTCTAACCAACGCTTTTTCGAGGTTATTTTTACCAGGTGAGGCCGACAGATTAATATTTACTCAGAGGGATAGCTGACGGGAGAGACAGACTTAAGTACGACAGGGGATTCTCTCTCGTCCTCAAATAAAATCGTGATCACTGATGAATTGACTTCATAAGCTGACTCATGTTTATAGGGCGCGGCTATACCTGTTATGATGGTGTTTATTTATGCTCCCAATGGTTACTCCTTAATTCCTTACTTGACGGGATATATGAGTAAAGACAACAGTTTCGCTGCTGCTACTGAAGCTGATAATGATGATGCATTTATCATGAAAGTATCGCAAACGAATCAAGTACTATGGATGAATTAAGTCAATTTTCAATAAGGGAAGAATGAGACTGGTCTTGGATTAGCAGTTGCTAAAGGATTTGTTTATTGTAGTGTTAATCAAACTGACTAGACTTACTCTAGTAACAAAGTAGTCATTATGAAGTTTACTTGGAATGAAGGGAAACTAGTTTGGTCTAAGAGTATCAAATTGAGGAACTTGATTGATGGGAAATAGATATTCCTAGTAAACTTGTATGATCTAGTTGCTTTCCCAAGGAATGATTCGTTAATCATGGCTTCAGCTCTCTATAGCTGGAATTCAAATGCTGGCTAAATTCCGGGCAATATAATGATGTACGATAATGGAACTGAACTCTCTACACTTTATGACTACTAATATAAGAGTATTGGTAATACGCAAAGCTAAACCAACGCTGGTTAAGTTTTCTATGATTACGAAAAGGATGTAGTGTATCTAAGTGCTTTGTTAAATATCACTGCCTCATACTATCAAGATATCCTAGTCCAAGCAATTTACGTAAATAATGGCTCCTAGATCTGGAATTTTACTACAAATACTCCTAGAGAGTGTAAAGTAAACTAACTATAACCAGCTTTAATTGTCAACAATCTGACAAAAAATTTATATGTTGGAGTGCAATAAATGACTGCAAGTATTTTCATTGCCACTCTCAATAAGGATACAGGAGCATACAAGAAAATTGTTCTTTTAAGAACCTCCTACAATTCATTTTATCATAATCTAGATTTTGCAACTGATCATAGAACAGGGAACTTGATTGTGATGGGATAAAGCGACTACTTGTATGAAATGACATATCTCAATCAAGATTTAGGACTTGTAAATGGACCAATAAATTTCTATAACGCTTTCACTCCTATGGCAAGAGTAGTTGGACGCTATGCAGCTTAATCATTTCAGTTTACTTACATGGCTTACAACGCTTACTACTTCTCTACTTCCTATTCCAGCTCCTAAGTCGTAATACAGAAGAAATCACTTTACCCTTTTGAAAACTACAAATACGAATGCAAAAATTTCCAAGATTATCCAAACTATTATTCTGTCATAAGCACTTATACTCTCAAATAAATATGTTGCTCTTTTTATATATTTCATTAAAAAAATGTTTTTTAACTCCCTCTTCAGTCTCAGCTCCCTCCACCGTTATATTCTTTACTATTTTTATAGTTTATTCGATTTAGTAGATTATAATGACCAAATGATTTTCTATTTACATTTTGATTTCAATGGGGCTATAGTTTTGTGATTCTTAGCATTATAATGATGGAATATCATTAAAAATTTAAACTTATTCTAACTAAAATCAATTTTATAAATAAGTTTTAAATTTTATAAAAAATATAAATTAGCAAATCCGTTGGATAATTTTGAAAGAAATAAGACCGATAAAATAAATCAATAAATAAAACCCATATAAAATAAGATTTGATTGATAATCAAAGTTTATGGTTCTCTCCTGATTATCAAGCTAGAGTAAGAATGCTTAACCAATTGTATTCCATGATCAAATTAAATTAAAAAAAATATGTTTTAATATTCTATTTGCTACTTATTAATATTTGGATTCGAATGTTTTAAATTATTTTAATTTAATTTAATAAAATTGACAGGTGAAAATTAAGCTAGTAGCTATGTCTCGGGCAGCAAAAATACTTAGTATTGTTATACTCAATCTGGACCAGTGCAACCCTAAACTTATTTCCCAAATCCAATTGAAGTAACGCAAGGAAGTTCTGCCTATTACTATCTCAAAAGTATTGCTAAATGAAATACATTAATTCAAAAAACAATAAATATAATATGAAATTAGGTTATTATAATAATAATAATAATATAATAAATAAACTAATCGCATAATAATAAACTAATGATTAAATTAATTCAATAATATTGATCAGATGTGCCACGTCACATGAAAGCCCACACGTTTGCCATATTTAAAAAATTTGAGAAATGTTAAAATGAAATGAGTACTAAACTGCATTTAAAAATAAAAACAGGAAGTGAAAATGATTTGCTATTCAAATTAATATGAATATTAATAATAATAAAAATTTTTAAAATTAATAATAATAAAAATAAATAATAAATAATATAATAATAATATATATAATAATATAATAATAATAAATAATTATAAAATAAAATTTTTAAATAATTTTAAAAATATAATAAAATAAAAAAATTTAAAAAATAATTAATTTAATAAAAATAAAAAAATAATAAAAAAATTAAATTTTAATATTAAAATAATAAATAAATAAAATTTTAAATTTTTAAAAAAAATAAATATAATATAAAAAATTTAAAAATTAATTAAATAATAAAAAAATTTAATAAATTAAAAAATTTAAAATAAATAAATTTCATCAAGTTCTCCATAAAAGATTAGCTTTATTTTACTTAGAAAATTTAAAACGAGAGTAGAAATAAAAGAGTATTTGAGATTTAACATTATATCCAAAAGAAGAAATGAATAATAAAACTATGGTCCCCCTCCTTGAAATAGTGACTAAACCTTTATTGACAAAAAATACAAAGCATAAATTCTATAAGAAAGGCTTGTATATATGTTCAATTTAAAATTTCTGCTTTACTGCTTTTTATTCTTGAATTAATGCTTATATTATTTTAGAATTTTCGAAATGAAGGATTACCCTCGATTTATAAAGCACTACGGTTATAACAGTGCAGCCATGATATTATCTACTCAAGAAGAACCACTCTCTTATTCTCGCTAATAAATAGGTTACAAAAATAGCTCTTAGTAAATAATTATTTATATTTGAAAATTTTAATCATAGAGCTGAAAGTGAGAGTTTAACTTACTTCATGAACACCAATCACATTTTTATTTAAGCGAATCATGTTTTATTAAATTAATCAAAATGGTAAAAAATGTTAATATCCAGATAAACATAATTGTAAAATTGCTTTTAAAATGAATATCAATTTAGTATTTTTTAGGTAAATAATGCCAAGAGAAAATGAGTTCTTATTTTTTAGTAACGATCCCTCAACTCAGAGTTGCCAGGGAGATAATATGACATTTTACTCGTCATCAATCTTGGATGAGACATTACAGTACCCATTTGTGAAGAGTACTTACTTGACTAAATAAGTATCAACAACTCCTTATAGTATTAAAATAGACGCTACTGGAACTCCTCCCTACCCTGGTGTGAGATGGTTCGCAGTTTCTATGACTGTAAATTCTTAGTCCGCATTCTCTTATTTGCCAATTTATGTCTGGCCCTAAGTAAAGCCAAACTTAACAATAAACACTCCTGATCCCTAGTGTCCTGATAATGATTCGCAGTTCCCTAAAGTTATTGGCAACGATAAATATACAGGAGATGTTTAATTCTACTCTGGGGATATTGATCAATCTAATGGGAATGTGGTTATGTGTGGATTCAATACAAATGCTAATTATTAGGTTGTTGATTACTTCATATTAAATAAATGAATCTTAAAATTACTTTTTTAATTTTTAAAAATTAAATATTGTCTTTATTTTCTGCTTCGTATTCTTCATTTAAAATTTTATTGAATAAATTTATTTTGATAATTTTTAAATCAAATGGTATAAATAACAATATCTACGACCATATAATGAGTTAATAAATTACTCTAATGGGCAAAAAAACGCTTGGATTATTGCATTTGATTAGAATGGAGTGATAGGGTGGGCTATGGCTGGAGCTTCAGTAAATAAGACAAATTCAGTTAATGAGGGAGCTGTTTATACTTCATGCGCATTCGGAGCTAACCAAACTGGAGTTTGGGCAACAGTATTTTCAATAGGCGACACTTATCTCTTTGGGGCTCGTGAAGCATGAATATATCACTGGAAAGGTTCTCTACATCACTCAAATTCAGGGTTGGTATGAACCAGAATACCCTACCTTTAATTTTTTCAGGATTGACTAGTCTAGAAATCATTTATACTTCACTGCCAAGAGAGGGGATCTGAGGAACTACTATGACTTATTTTGGAATAATTACATAGTCAAGATTGATGTCAGCGATTATTATCCCAGATAGTTTAAAAATATAAGTAAAGATATCTTCTATTTTATAAACTATGAAAATAGATTAAAAAGGGATGAGCTTATTAAATGATTTTAAGAAAGCTTTTTTTTTTCTTTTTTTCATGCTCTAGATTAATTTGTTTTAGTTAGAATTTAAAAAATTTAAATTAATTTGTATTATTAGTTAATTTTTATTTACCTCTAAAATTTTAGACTTTTCCCTTATTAATATTTGTGAGATATTCAGTGAGAAATTTATAACCTCATATATATTATAAGTAAGATATGACTAGTTGATAAAGAAATAGATCAAGATATTAAAAAGTGATTTGTAGTAAATGTAGCTGATAATTAATTAATTCTTTCAAATAATATAATTGAAAGAGATTAACTTAACAGAAGCCACAGCTCAGACAATTTGAATAAAAAATAGACACGATTTAACGCATTGAGCAATGAACCAATGCTTTGTAGACTACTTTTCCCAAGGTTAGATATAAAATATTTATGACAATTTATAAGTTTCTCTTCGCTGAAGAATAAAAATACGAAGGAAAAATGCAAAAAGTGACTAATGATATTTTCTATTAATATCTTTATAAAATGAAGAGATAGTATTTTATGTAAATCGAAGTCAGTTGCCTCTCCTAGTGTTTAAAAAATATATTTCTATGTATATTTAAATGATCAATTAATCATATCTTCTCTTTTCTGCCCTCTTTATCCTTTAAATTTTACAAGATTTCATTAAAATAAGAACTATATTTTTAAAATAGAGGAATAATTACAATTTACAATTTATATATTTTTATATTTTCTATAATAAACTTTCTTTTATTTAATTATAATAGATTTTTGTTTAGATTATAACTATAAAAAAATTTTAATAAATTATTTTTGGTCTACTAATCAATTTCTATTTATAATAGTTCAATTCAAAATTCCTTTTCTTTAGATAACTTATTTTAAAATAAAAAATAAAAATAAATATTGATAAATGATAGCAGTACTATATGTGGGCAACTTATTCAGAGGCAAACTATTCCTGTGGAGTAGAATCAATAGTAATTTCTCAAACTGAAGACTACCTGTTCTCACTCATGAATTCACAAACCAATTCTTATTATTACTCATTAAGATAATAAAAATAATCTTTATACTTTATAATAGCATTACAAATTATTTTTACAATACTATTCTACCTTAGGATTATTTAAAAAAACAACAGGAGCTCTCATAGCAATGAGATCATTTAGACATTATATTATCCGTTCAGCCCCGATTTTTCACTACTGGCTAGAAAGCCAGCTTATACTGTAAGAAAGCCACTTTTTTTAGTCTTTTTACTGAACTTTAGAGAAGTGGCTTCAAATAAATCCATAATTGGCATGTAGCAAGAGAACATTCCCTATAAATTGTGGGATTGAATATAGCTGAGAATTTAATAAAAAAGAGAATTAAATTAAGTATTAAATTAAAATGGAGTAAATCAGTGGCAGTTGAAGTGTGTATATTTAAATAATTATTAGACCATTCGATTCAGTATCAAATTCTAAGAACTTTTCATCCTTGCAACTTTTGTGTGGGAGCACTCAGTAAAAATATAAGTGACAAAAGTTTTAATTAAAATGATAATGAGGATGAAGAAGAGTGAGCGAGTGATATCTCACTGTTGAGAGGAGCTATGAAGATGAAATTCATATTAAATTTTGATTCTCTTATCGAAAAAGCTACAGATCAGGGGGGTGTTTCTGCGATTTCAATTGATACAAATTTGCAACTCTCCATTTATTATTTTAACCAATCATCTATTTTAATTAAAATTCCTACTACAAATCAGTAAAATTACCTTTTTTTATAGAAATTTTTAATGCAATACTTAGCAGACAAGGAGAGCGTACAATTCCAAGTTTTAACACAGATGAAAAGACCTTAGTCCTCGTTCGTCCAGGATTTACAAAAAGAAATTGAAAAGTTTTTGGAAAATTGGGGCTATATTTATAATAACTATAATAACATGAGAGCTAATTTTGATATTGTTTATGATGGAACTTTTGCATTTGTAGGTCTATGCTATTCCTATTTCCCTAAAGTAGCCTGGTTCGCTAAACTTTCTGTTCCCTCTTTGGCCTTTTAAGCCTCAGGGAATCATTTTATTCTTAATGTTTTAATATAATAAATAAATATCGATAATTATTTATTTGATAATCAGATTAATTTAGAGTTCTTTTGAAATATCGCAAAATTATATTTTATTATTTATCTTTATAGATTATAAAATTTTAATAACTTTTTATCTTACTTATATTTCTTTTGAGCATTCAGCTTACCGATAAATTAATTTTTTCAACCTCCGAGAATAATTGTCAATAATTATAAGTCCGATCAAATGATTTAGAAGACAATATTCTTTCCAAATTAATGAATTTAAAATAGATTGAAGTGAAAATTTTACTATATAGTTGTGAGTCTCTCAGCAATTTTCATCATCATGACTACTATAAAAGATACGCTGAAGTAGTCAATAAAATTAGTTTAATTTCTAATATTACGAAGATAATATATAGAATCAAAGAAAAACTTTTATATTTTGCATTTTAGAAGAAAAAGACCTTCAAATTTCCTTTAGATTTTGAGGTTTATTAGAAGTTATTTCAAGATATGGGGTCAAATTTGGGAAAGAAGAGTTTAATGATGTTAAATTCTGTGTCTTTATAGAATTAGTTAGTAATTGCGTTTAATAGATTTGAGAACTAATTTTAAATGTAAAGTTTCACAGTGTCTATTTTTTGAATAATTAAAAATTTAAACTTAAAATAAATCGATGCCTTATCTTTGCAACGGTAGTTATTTTTAATTGTAAGTATTTTATGCTCTTTATTAAACGCTAAGAAGTAAAATAGTCCTTATTGATTTAAAGTAAGATTCGTAATTAAAAGCAGAATCTAGAGCATCTGATCCATAATCCTGGAATCTGCCTATTTATTAAACATTAATTATTACACGAATCATTAATTACTTGATGGTATACAGATTTGTAGATTCAGTCTTGCAAATGACACATCCTACGTAAAATAATTATATCTTTTATAATGAAATATCTTCGTATATGCTTTGAACTCAGAGTATGGGTATGCAAGCAAATACTTAACAAAGGTTAGAAAGAGCGACATGGCTATTATAACAACTGCATTGTAAGACTTTATATGCTTAAAATATTTTAGCCTGTAAGACAGAGGATATTATCTTCCATGGTCTTCTAAAATACTCATTTACAACTCTATGGTATATCTGATGTAGGGTAACTATGGCTGTAAGATATTTTACTTGTCAATTCATTTTTCTTTAGACATAAGATCAGGGTATTCTGCAGTCTTACATCAGTTCACACTAAACTTTAAGTCATCCTCAAATTGTTTGGAGCCTATTTCCTTCAGCCCTGTTACTTCCAGTGTATCATTTTATACTTTATTTGTATTTTTTTATCATATAAATGTTTTTTTACTTATTTTCAAATTATTAAATTAGAAAGTTAAAATTCAGGACGCACACGACCGGCACTAGGCACCGGTCGCCCTTTCCCTGAAGGCTTTCTGGTTTGGTAATCCATTGGCTGGTGGGTGAGTGCTTAAAAGAG
>JAJKFJ010021306.1:0-19181 GCA_027382625.1 Tetmemena sp. SeJ-2015
CCCGTTGCCATGTAAAGGGTGTGCATTTAGATAACCACCCCCCAATAAAAAGGCTGCTGAAACACGTCCCGGGTCGGCCCCACTTTAATTTAAGCAATGTGCCTTTTGAAAGTGTCTTAGGAAAAATGCTCCTGCACTCTCCTTGATCCTTGAAAAACTCATTGATTCAATCAGATTTCTTTCCAGATTTGCTCTTCAGGAACTCGTAGCCTTTGCTCTAAAAGAAATGTGAGGGATCCAAGTTGCATTTTGGAAACCGTGACTCTGACAAGGAGGCGCTGAATTGCTAGTATTGCTCTAACTCTTTGATAAGGTAGTTTTCCATTTCAGATTAGTAACAACAAACCCCAATTCTTATTTAAAAGGTAATTAATAGGCTATTATATATTTCACTTTTAAATTTTTGATCAACTCACTGATATTCTCAATAATATGACTTTCTGTTTATAGCCAAGAAATTAAAGAAATAATCCCTTCAAATCATAAGTGAATAAGAGCAGAATGAAATACTCTTAATTATAAAGTCTAACAAACCTTTAGTCTCGACACACAAGCTCTAAGATAAAAAATCTTAGACTATGATTAAAGTCTTTGATCAGGTTATGCAACATAATTTTGAAAAAGAAAATAAAAATTAAGTAAAATAGAGAGATCAGATACATAACATATCTCTTTTCTCAATCAATAAAATCATATCAGATTCAACTAAAAAACATTAGTAAAAAAACAATTTTTTTTAAGTTAACCAAATTCCGCTAAGAAAATTTAAATCTTTATTTAGAAAGATAGCTCGACACAAAATACTTCTTTAACTACAATCTTAAATTAAATTTAAACTGTATAATTAAGTCAAATTAAGAACAAGGAAATCAAAAAATTGGCAAGAAAATATATTAGCTTAAAATAAATCTGAAGAACAACAGATTTACACTAATTTACTGATTTTAATGGCCTAATAATCAAGTAATTATATTAAATGAGTAATTTAAGAGCATCGCCCAATTTTATTCCTTGTTCAAAAGGCATCAACAGATGAAACACTTAGCACATCATTTGTTAAGATAAGAAAAAAAGACTTATAATTTAAACTCAATCAACTATTGAAGATGAACTGAAAATTTAAAGAGGAGAATTGAAATTCAGGAAAGTAAATATAAATTCAGCTAGCAGTTGTGGCATATCAAAAGCTAAAATTAAAGATTCTTACAAATATTTGAAGTTTACAAGTTAATGAAAGTGCCACAGATCAATTAATTGAACGAAAAGCTATGAATAAAGTGTGATAAAATAGATCATTTAAATTAATATTGTCAGGAACTTTACAAACTATTATTAACCTACTTTGCACAAAGTAAAAATAAAGCAGACTTCAAGTTAAGAATAAATAAATACTGAAGACAAAATTTAGATAAAATAGGCTTCAAACTTTAGTTTATGACACTTTAAAAGCTTGAAAATACATAATTAAAAAGAAATATCCTAAGCAATTTCGATCAGCTTTCTTAAATTCATTTTTAACTTTAGAAAAAGGACAACAAAGAGTTCCAATAATAGAATACCTAGTTTATTAGACATAGCAGACTTAAAAATGAGGGAAGTGAGAATTGAGGAGCGATTAGATTAAGACCAAAAGGAAAATTATTTTGATATAAAGTTTGTCCTCCTTGAGATGAGAAATCACAAAAAATTAAAATGTAAAATTATGAAGGACGAGTAGACATTTGAGAGTTTTCCTTTCAATCGACTGTAGGACAATGGCAATATATTTATGTGTTGTTAGAAGCAAAAGATGTTGGCACTCTCTATTAAGGGAAAGACTTCTAAAACTGATTTTGAATATTGTTCTACCTTAAATTCAGGGACAGGAAAGAGATAGACTCCTTAAGGCATATGAAAGCAAGGCATTTTGAGATCTATGAGAAGTTCAGAGAAAAGTATCTTAAGCCTGATGCCTTCTATGAGTGGGTGGATACTTTCATTCTAGCCATTAAATATCTTGATGTCTTTGTGTAAAACTAAAGAGATCCATCCATCTACTTCCCCATTTTAGAGGCTTTAGCGAAAACCCCTCAAAAGTCATAATAAAAATGATTAACTAATATAGTTTAAATATATTTAAATTATCTATTATCGATTTGTTAAAATATATTGTTGCGTAAAGGAGGACTGAACTGGAAAGAATAATTTCATTTAATGTATTCAAAAATAAATTTTAAAAAAATAGCAATGAAAGAAAGAACTGGAGACAAGTAAATTTCAAGCTCCTCAAAGTCATCCGGATACACATTGCAAAAACTAACGTATGTAAACCTTTTTTTAAAGTATTCTCATTATTAAGATTTTAAATAATTTTAGCGCTTATTTACGCATCCTATCTGACTTTAATTTAGGATTCTTTCTATTTACAGACCTAGCCTAGTTAAAGATGGAACATTAAATAACTATTGTGTCACACACGTTTTATCATTAAGACATAATCTTGTTCACTAAGAACTTTCCGAGCTAAAAGGATAGCCAATCTTTACAATTATGTAAAGATACCATTAGAGAGAGTGTGCATAAGAAGATATCAAATTTAAAAGCAATAACAACTAAAGTCTTAACGATAAATAAAGAACGAGCAAAATCAATTAGTATAATAAAAAAGACCAACCAAATTATTGTCCAGTGAAATTAATTATGAGTTGTTTGTATTTTGTAAATATAAATTTGTTATAACTAAATCATATTCATCTCATAATTAAGTTTTAATTTTCTAGAAAACGTTATTCATCGATAATTTTGATTATTAATATGCATTTAATTTACTGTAAATTTAAATTATGTGGTTTTATCATGTAAGAGGATAAAGAGAACAGCTGAGATGAGGGATTTAAGCTCAAATTCTATCTAAGGCGATCTCTGAGTAAAAATGCTGACGAGGAGTGATATTGTGAAATCGTTTATAATAATTTTTTTAAAAAGTCTTAATCAAACACTGATTTAAAGATAAATCAATCTGGTTCATACCTGCATAATCTAAAGATAAAGTTCTAGACATCTACTTATGATGCTTATCCCTGACCACTGAGAAGACGTTGAAGTTATCGTGAATGATGCCATTGTTGAGCAGCTGGTGCAGCAGGCCCTTGTTGTGCTCATGCTCCTCGAGCTACTCCTCAATCATACTCCTAGCCAATGTGCTTGTTCTCCTGAAGGTACTTCTGCTAGGAGCCTCGAAGCTCCTACTCTTTCACAACTTCATATTCCTTGGTCTTTCTTCTGTCGTGATTAATCAAGTGAGCCAATCTCCTTTAGTGCACTTTAAAATTTAAATTATTATTTTGAGTTACCACTGAAGCTGACTGAGTGCTAGAGGATCTCAAAGAAATTTGGTTTAATGTTATCCAAGAGGCTCTGGAAGGCATATAGCTTTTCTTTGGGCTTATGCTTGGCTCGGTGGATCATCTCTTTGACTGCATAGGTGTCGCATTAGTCTGGGAGGTACCTCAATATCAAGAGCCTTGTTTGGTATTATCAAACAAGTCGTCAATAGAATCTTTCGATTGAGAGCACAACAGAATAATATATGTTCTTAAAATACTTTTGAAAGTAATGGGACCGAACTTATCTCCTTGGAGACATACGTTGTAGCTGCTGATCTTCAGTAGGGACACAGCGCAGTCTTGCGCCAGGATATCGAATAACTCTTTCTAGCTGCCAATCTTCTGCTGCACCTTGTGCAAGTTCACTTTGGGGAAGGATCTGTCCATCGTGGCTGGAGGTGTAAAACAAAAACTCTATGAGATCGTATTAATTTATTAATTTTTAAATAGTAGACTATTACTACTTATGATTTAATTAACGAAGGATAAAACTAAACTGCCAAAATTAATTCTATATAATAAATAAACACTCTAAAAAGAAAGAAAGTTAAATGGATAGTAGCTACGGTTATCGCATATCACATTTGTTTAGCTCTGATTGAGAGGCTGAGTAAGAATTGCGTAGTCATCTAACAGCGGCACCTTAGATGAAGCATATCATTATAAATAAAAAATGGAAGGAATATCTTTAACAATCTGATTCTCTTGTGGCGAGAGTCAGCATATCCGAAAAGATATTGAGTATCGAGATGAAGCATTTCTGTTAAAAACTTTATTTATATATTGAACATAACCTTGCTGCAATAAAAAGAGCCTTCATTATATGGTCCAAGAATACAATCTTCGTTTGCCAATAACTTGTACTCAAAGATTCAGTGCTCTGATAAAAGGAATGGTGATTTCAATCATGCATCTCCGAGAGCAAGCACTTTTAAGAATTACTCCACCAAAAAATCAAACACCGAGATCGAAGCTTGGGAATTTCCTCACCAATTCTTTAATTCATAAGAATATTCTCTTTAAAAATTGGTGGGCTCTTTATCTTGACCGCCAATAGAAGTTGAGATTATGATTAATATCAATTATAGCATAAAATTATAACTAAGCCAGATTGAAGAGAAGGAGAGTTTTAATATAATTCCAAGATTGCTTTCAAAAAAAGAATGCAGCAAGCCTGCTCGTATGAAGAGATTCAAGCTAAATTATTTTAAAGTGATCAAGATTCTATTCAAATATTATTGCAGAAGTAGTATTGATTAAGCAAGCTGCAACTATTTTTACAAGAGGAAACTTTCACTTAAAATTTGATTGAGTTAGGTTGATAAAAAATAAAATAATTAAGCTAAGAGCTTTATAGATCAGGACAGCAGTTTTGCTATTTATTCGGAAAGCTGTATATAATACAATTTTATTAAAATATGTTTTATATTTTAATTCAATGTTTGACTATATAAAGGGATCGATGGAAAAATTAATTGATTTTTTAAGATATCTGGCCTTTTGAAGCACCTTTTAGCTTAGCATCTTATTGACGCCAATATGCTCACAGAATGAGATTCGCTCAAATCCTTCTAAGAGAGCTTACAGGTGTTGTAATCAGCCCAGGCTAACTGAGTCGTATTGCCAAGAAGGAGATGAAGCTATTGTTAGATCTTACTAGAGAGCCAATTGAGCTTCAGTTTTTACATAATGGCAGTCAGCCTCATACTTCTAGAGCAATATTTCGACATTGTTAACATTGGCAAGTGTAACATTTATTTCGTCAATAATGGAACATTAAAAATCTGATCAAAGATAAGACAAAATAGGTTCTCCTCTCAAATGAGTCGCTTTAAAGGTATCAACTTCATAGCTGGAGTCTTCCATCGCTGGTATGTATTCCGCAGCTTAACTCAGGAACCAAAAATAGAGTTACACATTCTAATTTTATGCTCCAGGTACTTGATCTTCTAGACCACTTAGTCCCTCATGGAGAACACACACCCCATTTATGTTTGACAACAAAGTCTATCATCGCTCCAAATATTTTATGTTGACGTACTAAAAATTAGAAGTTTTTCTAACTATTATTTATATCGATCAGGACGACGACGGCTAAGAAGAAAAAGATAGAGGAGTTAAAATAGTAGGAATAATATCGTCAATATACAATTCCAATATTAAATTTCTTTTAATAAATAAGGATTATATATCGCTCCCCCATTAAATAAATATAACTCCCAATCTCTTAAGTTCATAGCTTAATAAGTAACGATCTAGCACATTTGAACAGCAAAGTCTCCATTTGTCAAAATAAAAGCAGTTTTCTTTTGCAATTCTGTGACGACTATAACAAACCTTATAATTTAATGCAAAATAGTAGATTGGGGAAAGAGTCTAGCAGAGCTCAACTTTAAAGCATGATATTGGAGAATAGATTTGTTTCGAAAGTTTTATCCGATTTTGCAAAAAGTGTTCACTTATTATTTTAATTGATATTCTTACTTGATCTCTGAAATTTAATTGTCATTTTTGTGTTTTTGATTATTCTCGTTGTAATTAATCTTAGCCTTGACCTGTTCAATGGTGTCTGAGTGCTCTCGCAAAAGAGGGATTCGGGTTACTGCTATTCCTTTTGTTAGTTATGTAGAGTTCCCTTTTAAATTTAGAGATATATTTTACTTAAACCAATTGAAGATAGCTACTAAGTCTCCAACAAATTCTATTTTTAAAATATCTTTAACTTCCCCTTAGATTCTTCACAATAATTAAAATAAGAACAACAATGGCAACAGCAATAGCGGCAGATGTATAAGCTAAGACTCCGGACACCTTATGACTACCCCTATTAGGCTATATCTGCCACTGGAGGCACGCTCTTTACGATCAGACTTCTGAAAATCAGGTATGGCACTCTAGGCTCCAGAGTGAGCTGCTGTTCACTCTACCAATCAGGGAGGGTATAAACGGCAGGGCCTGGCCATTACCCTGTTTAATGAATAGAAAAGCCCGAGTCCTCTGGCGGTTATCGGTTGTGATTCCCCTGGTCAGTGGTGCAAGCGACTAGTGAGTACCAATGAAGCTTGGAAGGGTAAGCTGCTTTATCATTGACATGAATCCCCATATTTATAAAGTGGAGATAGTGGTAAAGACTAGAATTAGATAAGCAATTCAAAATATATATTAAATATCTATTTAATTCACTCAAACTTAATAGGCTTCTCCACGACATAATTAATAGATATAATGAGTAGTGTAATGTTGACTCTTTTGCTTGAGATTGAATCTGATTATTCTTATTTCATGCTCAAAAGTTTAAATTCAAATTAAAAAAAAGTTCCTCAGTATTTGAGGGTCTTACTAATTTGACCTGTTGAAAAGCTATTCGCATAGTTGAAGAATCTACTTTACTGAATTGGGAAGTCGAGAGAATAGATTTGCACCTAAAAAGACAGAAAGCTTAGTAAACAAATGCGAGAGAGAAAATCATCAAGGTGCTTGGGCGGTTAAATAGTAAGGTTCTAGTACATATTATTTATTAAAATAGTTTGAGAGCTAAATTATAGGTAAGAATCTATAAGTTAATCAAGAATGTTATTTAAAATATAAAAAAGACTTTAATTAAGATAAGATAATATTATTCAGTACCTTATAGTTCATGATCGAGCGTAATTGTGGAAGTAGTTTTAATTTATAAGAGAAAAACTTATCTTATTATATCTATAAATAAGCGCTAGGAAGGAGTTTAGTATTAGGTATCTGCTGTTTTTGAGGTGGTTTCTAGGTGGCAGTCTTAGTAGGGTAGGGATCATAATCATTTTATCTTATTGAGGGAACAGCTGTAGGGAGCAGATACTCTATTGAGCAACTCTAAGGAGTGCTATCATTATCTTAGGACTCTTGCGAATTTAAAGGTTGTCCGATATGAGGTTGCTCTTTGTAATGTGGCGTAGACACTTTTCATCCGCGAATGCCTTGAAAGCGAAAAGTGCTGCTCCCGAAAATGAGTAGAGGGTTAACTTGTGGATAATTGAGGCGAGAATTAGAGTAGGAAAGAAGCAAGCAGAAATGGAGAAAATAGCCAAGAGTAGTTGTTGGGAGCGATCTTATGTGTATTCTCAATATGGAGGTCTTTCTCTAAACTTTGCCCTTAGACTTCTGCTGAGGTGCCCAACTCTCTCGAAACTGAATGAGGTCCATGAGGGAAAGATGATGCCGAGGGATACTAGATAGGGGGTGTCAAAGTATTTGTATCTTCTTTTGCTCAATCTGTAGTACATCTTGATCCATTTCCTAAAAGGAAATATTGGATGTAATTGAAAATTGATTATTTTTGAAATCATCCTAATTACGCTCGATCATGAACTATTAGCGCTATTCTTGCACTATTTAGCCTTAATATTATTGCAAAAAACATGCATTTTTAAAGAATTTACTCTCAAGTATCTTTTTATTTATGAAATATCTTTTTATTTTAAAATTGGAGTAAAAAACAATATTCTTACCTATTCTTATCGACTGCTCATTAAATAGCAGGTCATTTTTTTGTAAGAGTATTTATTTATTTTATCTTTTTATGAGATAATTTAAATTGAAGGAGAATAGTTCCACGATAAAAATGAGCCCATTTTTATTTGCCTATTTTTAAATAAATGATGATTACCATATTAACTTTGAATTAAAAAATCTTAAAATAGTCGTAAATATTCTTATATAAAAGGTTTACTTCCAAACATAGAGTTATAATTCAATTAAATGCAATCAAGATGCTATGACACACAATAAAGCGTCACTCACAGCCATTTCAGCTCGTTTTAATAACCGTTTAATTATCATTATGAATAAATTAATTATTTTTGTTAATCTAGCTTAAATGTTTTTAATAAATTTGGATTATAAAACGTGCTCTCATCTATTAAGTGCAAAGACATCATCAATTAGACTAAGGATCGTATAATTAAAAATAAATTTGATGCTATCATGTTTGACGCGCCCTGGTTAACACATATCAAAAATTAAATTACAAAACAACTAATTATTAATAATGTATGGAAAAGATCCATGTGCTAGAGAGCTGCACAAAGATAACTACCTCCTTCTCTTCGTAACTAACAAGAATATCTACCCTGCTCTCATGTATCTCAAGTAAATAGACTACGAGGGATACAGATAAAAAATGGTTGGAGATAAACAAGCACGGCCGCCTGCGCAACAACATTGGTTACGACCTGAGACACAACTCTAAGCAATGCATCCTTGTCAAGAAGAAGGGCAGCTCCTCCGACCTCAGGCTATTCACCAAGGCTTACATAGCCAGGAATTTGATACTAGCTCCCATGAGGAAAGACTCTTATAAGCCTGATGAGATCTACTAGATCATTAAAACTCTTTTCCCCAAGGTGATCTGCTTGGAGGTAATAAACGGGAAGCAAAATTTGAGTCAGAAGTTGGTGACCCATCCTCCGCAAGAGGGCAAGGATGCTAATTCACAAAGCCAAGTAGTAAAAGAAGGTGATCCATCAACTCAAGAAGAACAAAGCCATCTTCCTTCAGTGACAATTACTCTTAATTATTTAAAAACATAATTGCTCAACCTACTCATTTCAGCTTAATTAATCTCAGGGTTTTAACTATATTTTATCTTTTAATTTATACGTTTCTTGAATTGAGAATCAAGTTTAAAAGATAAATCTATTAAAACTCGCTTTCTACTATAGAAATTTATACCATTTCGCTTTTATTATTCATTAAAAATAAATTTTGGGAAATCAATGACTAAAGAATGATATCAATCATTTTTTTACAAATAAGCAAAATAATTGTAATAAGAAAAGGGTTTTTTATTATTGAGAAAATCAATGAATAACTCAATAATTATAAAGAAAAGTATATAACAGCATTTAGCGGTTTTGAAACCTTAATTTTTGAATTATTTTATTTTAGAATTTTATTATAGGACAAATACAATTAGATGATTTAAGAATTGAAATACACTCAATTACTTATTTATCGCGTTTTAGGTACTGGTTGATGTTTTAAATGCGCTTCTCTCAAGTCTTATTATTAATCAGTGATCTTATTTCTGCCGTTTTATTTTCTCCATTGTCATTTCTTTAGGTTCTCCTGCTTGCAACTCAACCCCTATATGAACTCTTTTAGATAATAGTAATGGCGACTACAAATGTTACCTTTATCTCTGAGCTCTGGTGATTAATTTCATAAAGAATGATTGTATTTTGGCTCTAACCATTTTATTAGTGAAAGAGTAAGCCCCTGGAAGCACTCAAGTGTCCAAAACTGATTTCTCTTGAATTATATAGTTCTCCTATAATAGAGTTAGAAAATATTTTGAATGAGTGCTAAACTCAAAAGTAATCATCATAATTAATTTAAGATAAAAAAGGTTTACTTACATAGGTCTGCTTTTAGAATATCTTGCAGTCTTTAATATGCGTGCTTCTCCTCTTTCTTTCTCGTGTCATCTTATTTCTAAATTTTATTTTAATAAATGAAATATTAATCTCGTGTAGACAATTACAGAGCTGATAGCTTAGCTAAGTTTAAATTAAGATTTTTAAAATTAACGACCACCGATCATCTATATCTATTCATCCTATATTAGCTCTTCACTTGCTTATATTTTTTAATAGCATAGCTCGAACTTGAGTTTGTTCCTCATTCTAGCTCTTCAGGTTAAGTTTTCTTTTAAAAAAAATTTGTTCCATCATTATTTACACATTTTTTTCTCACATCCCTTTGTAAAGCAATGATGTTTTGGTGGCTATGCAGAATTAGCATTTCAGTTTGTTATGATTGCTAAGCCTTATCTGCCCTTGATTTATTACTGCAAATACTAAAAGCTCAAATAGGTAAGAAGATGGCTTAATAAAATTAAGTAGATGACAAAATAAAACTATGAATTTTAAAGATAGATTTTTACCCCTCACCACATATTTTTTTTAATAAATTTCCTCTTCTTTCTTGGGTTTATGAATGACAAAACTATGAAAAATTCATTGAACTTACTATTTGATTGAGTCTTGAATTAGTCTTCATAGCATTCCTAGTAATCTTTGGTCTTCAAGGATGCTGCTTTTTTCTTAAGAGTCGATGCATGTTTGCTAAAATGATCCCATGAAATAGGTTGAAGTGTTTTGCATTCCTATAAAGAGCAATGTTTATTGAAAGAGCCATTTCCGCCTTTATAAACCTCATTGTGCTGTTGGCCTTCACTGTGTTTGCTCCTTCTCATCTATTCGGACTCCTTGACCTGAGCGTGATATTTGTTCATCACTTTTCTAATTACTAACCTTTATATAGCTGAACTGATAATTACTTAACTTAAAAGCTTTGTATATATCATATATATCTCTTAAAACTCTTCCACTGATCACGAGCTTAATCCTTATTTTGGATGAGTGCCAACCAAGAAAAATCAGATTTATAGCTAATTTCCAATTGGTTGGAATATCTCTAAGCATGATGAGAATTAAGGGGATTGGATAATACATCTCTATTTTTATAAATTGTTCGATGTTTTGGTCTAATCTAAGACACATAGACTTCTTTCCTCCCTTTCAAGGCCCTTGTATCGAAGCTAGATGTTCATAGACTGCCAAAAGTGTTATGTTCCTGCGGCCTTTAATTTCCCTCTGCTCTATATACATCATTATAACTTCCAGGATGCTTTCCCATGGCCAATGCCTCAATTTCCTGCCTCGTTGCTTTTTGAAGAAGGATCTAGCAGCTTAGATCATTTGCTAGCTACCCAAAAAGAAGGCTGCTATAAACAAAATTCCTGTGCTCCACTATTTTACGTTTGAAAGCTGTATGCAAATTGGAATGTGTCTTAGGGAAAATGCTCCTGTATTCTCCTTAATCCCTAAAAATTCCTTATGGTAGCAATATTCTTTCTAGATTTACTTCTTAGAAACTCATAGTATTTGTTCTCACAGAAATGTAAGGGATCCAAGTTGAATTTCTGAAGCTGTGGCTATGACAAGAAGGCGCTGAATTGCTTGTATTGTCAACACTTTAAGAAGAAAGCTTTTCATGTCAGATTAATAATCCCATTATTTCGCTATTATATATTTTACTTTTTAATTATTTACTTATTTGCTTATTTTCTCAAAATATAAAGTCGGGATATTTAGAATGAACATCATTAATTAATATTCAGGTTTGTTTTAATTGTAGTTAACAATTAAATTGAAATAGATATTAAAATACAAAATATGAAGCTGCAAATTTATGGTAGTTTAAATTACTAATTTACCCCCTGATCAACTTACTCGAGAGCCTATTACAAAACTATATAATATGAGATTTACTTATTTAATATGAACTCTATCAAGTTTTTATTCAAGCTAAAGATGTGTGTCAGCAACATCATGAGGCATGCTTTAAATCTCACTATTAACTATATAAAAAAGGAATAGTCGTCTTATCACTACTGATTGACATGTGTGAATCTACTCCATAAAAACTAATTAGTAAATTAATGTACCTTTTTGGCAGGATATATTATCTTGCTATCGTACTAATTAATATAACTTTTAAACTCTATTTCTTTATCACTAAGTCAACATGCAAATCTTTGAAGAATTATTTCTCTGGATTTAATCATTATTTTTAAAAACTTTGAGAGAGATCATTGCTCAATGTTTATATTATAACTATTTTTGGGGAAAATTAATTATATTATAGCTAATTATTTATTACCTAGCTGAACCTTTGTCCTTTTGATGAAGATTTTCCCTTGCAAATATTTTATGATTAAGTAATTTGTTGCTAGACTTTATATAAACTTATAAATTGCTTGCGAATTTTCTGAGTGATCAGCTATCTTAGTGGAAAATACAATTGCCAAGTTTGTTCAATGTAATTTATTTTCTGCATCTCCTTAAAAAGCAATTATGGAAATTTCATTGCTTTGTGAAGTAGATCTACCTTTATCATAATGAAGCCTATTATGTTTGATTAACTTGATATATTTTATTTGACAATTTTCTGTAACCTTTAACTTTAAATAATTCACTTGCAATATTGTCCGTTCAGCTCCGTTTTTTGACTGCTGGCTAGGAAGATAGCTTTTCCAGTAAGTAACCACTGTTTTAGTATTTTTACTAAACTTTAGAGAAATGGCTTCAAATCCATCCATGATATACATGTTCAACGAAAACGTTCCCTATAATTGTGGGATTTAATAAATATGTAAAATTAACTTTTTTCAATTTTTTGTAGCAATACTCGGACCAAAAAGAGCGCTAACAGCACCAAGTTTTAACACAGATGACAATAGCTTCGTCCAGGCTTTACAGAAGCAAACTCAAAAGTTTTTGAAAAATCGTGGCTCAACTTATAATATATCTAATTTATTAAGCAGATAATTATACTTCCATCTTTTTATATGAACTGAATTGTTAGCTGGAAGCAGAACGGAAATGGAAATAGGACCTAGCATAAGTATGAAATTTGGTATGAGAGTGGTTGCCCACATCATGCTAAATATCCCTAAAAACTATATTACAAGGCCATCTAACATAGGATAGTAATTAGTTTCTTTAATCAGTACTTTAAGTGCTTGTTTTTAAAATTAATTATTAATTTACATTCCTAATATTTTACTTTACCTACATATAATAAGGAAATTTTAATATCTCAGAGTTTATATAAACTTTAACACAACTTAATCCCAATGGAAAGTTGATATAAACTACTTCATAAAAATTGTTAATCTTTCACTTTATTTCAAACTTACTGCAATATCATTCACATCTTCTATAAAACAATCTTTCCTTTCAACTTAATACGATACTGCCATTAATATTCTTAAGCCGGAATTAAAATATGGGAAGGATAAATTTACATTATCAAGAGTTTTAATTTTAATAATTCAAATTAATGTTAAATTTTTAGATAAGTAAATAATTTATAAAAATATTCAGATGTTATGAAGATAAAAAACTGCTGCTTTGTTTTTAAGTAAAGATTAAAGGAAATTAATTTTGGGGGGGGGGCCTTTCCTCGACAGTAGAATTTTCTAATGAAAAAAGTTAAGAAAAAAATATGTTTATAGGGAAATTTTCGCTCCTAAATCTGATTCTTCCAGTTATAGAGGACTGTTCGAACATCTAAGGCTTCAAATTTTAATCCTAATTTAGTCTCATAGAGGCTAGCTACACCTAAATAAATCTATATTTTATGATAATTTTTTGCTATTGAAAAATAAACTTAAAGTGCAATTTTTAAAGAGAGCAACATTTTTTATAGAACCAAACATTTAATTCATAATTAAGCGGCTAATGCTGCAATATTTCAGCTATGATTCTTTGGGCTTATATCTGAAGCATGCTATATATTCAATAAATGTTGCTCTCTTTAAAAATTGCACTTTAAGTTTATTTTTCAATAGCAAAAAATTATCATAAAATATAGATTTTATTTAGGGGGAGCTAGCCTCTATGAGACTAAATTAGGATTAAAATTTGAAGTCTTAGATGTTCGAACTGTCCTCTATAACTGGAAGAATCAGATTTAGGAGCGAAAATTACCCTATAAACATATTTTTTTCTTAACTTTTTTCATTAGAAAATTCTACTGTCGAGGAAAGGCCCCCCCCCTTAATTTTGTAGTAATTGCCTGTGGAATGCAGTGAGAGTAAGTGCAGGAGTTAAGAGATTCATTTATATGTTGTAAATTCCTGCGCCATACCATTTCTCTCTTCTAGAGATCACAAATATCAAGGTACTTATAGTTTAGAATTAACTCCAACACCAACTCAAAGTTAAATGTGGCTCATAACAGGCTCCTACTTTCGCAATTATTACAACTGACAATTGTACAATAAAGTAGAGCATTTTCTCATTGAGAGGCTTGAGCTTTGTGTATTTCTTTGCAACTAAGCGGACTCAGCATCGTGCCTCTGTTAGTAGCCTATGTTGCTATAAAGAGTTAAATTACGGCTAAACTTGTCCCACACTAAAATATCGTAGCATTAGCAACCCTTGTCAACTAGGCATTGCATTACTACCTCAATATAGGAATTCACTTGCAGTATATTCAACGGAATCTCATCAAAGAATTACTTCGTGTGGCTTTGAAAATTAGAAACAAGCCAGTGCCATCATAGTGTTGGTCTACATTGATAGCTGGATTTTTATCCCTTCATCCTGCTCAATCAAATCGTGGATAAAATAATTTCGCATGTCATGAGGCTCTATGAATACTTCCAAATGAACGCACTTAAAGTTACGCTATAACTAAGCATAGCTATCTATCTTTGCCTAAGAGGGTGTCCTGTAAATGAATTAAGTAGGATTAATTCTGTCTCTCAGAGAAGAATGACCGATCTTTGTCTTTGCAATTAAAACAAAAAAGCTATATTTCTCACCTTATCTTAACTCATTCTTGAATGCCAGAAATTACTCATTCATGCTTGCGAGATACTGATTCTTGCTGGAAGCCTCTTTCATTTACTTTTACTTATTTAACTTTATCTTTAAGTTTCTTGCAAGTAACTCTTTATGTGATATAAGTTCTAAGTAAAAAATTTTATTCTTCATAAAGTCTTCTTTTAAAATTAGTCTTTGGGATTTTAATTTGGCTACGTTAATTTTTATCTATTTGCTTTTAGGATTTTTGTGGTTGTTGACTGATGACTTTATTTTTTAAATTTCATTGTGTTTGCTAATTCCTTTTTTCTCGGAAGAAAGCAAGATTAAATTTTTATAATATTAACAATGATAAATTTCATCAGGTGACTCATGCAAGGAAGCATGATAGCCATAATTCTTAAAACTTATTATAGTTTGAGAAACCTTCTAATAATTTCAAGAGAAAATACTTGAGGTATGATTCATTAATATCTGGATTTGATGATTTTTATTTTTTTTGTTTTTTAGTAAATATGAAAATGACTAGCCCTTTTTAAATCTAGTATTTATTAAATATTTGCTACACTTTTGAGAACAGCCTTAATTTTTGTTTTATTTCCTGCTTTTTATTGGATCCCTTCGATTTAATTGAAGCAGGCTTCTTAATCTCTTCTTTGAACTTATTGCTTGAACAATCTGCCTAAGAAAGCTGCATATACTCTACCTTATGAATGCTCATTAAATTTTACATCCTTATCTTTCTTGATTAAAAATAAAGCAGACTGACTATCTTACTTTTTAAGTCATCTGAAGCGAGAGCTAGCTCTCGCATTAATTTTTCCAACATTATAATTTATCCTAAACGCTTTTTATTATTTTGAATTCTTTATAGTTATTCAATAAATTATTTGCATTTTTAACTTACAGGGGCTGATTTAAGATTAAGGAAAATAATTATTTAAAATTATATAATTAAAGTAAAGTAAATATAGCTGAGAATTTAATAAAAATAGAATTAAATTAAATATTAAATTAAAATGGAATAAATTAGTGACAGTTGAATTTGAATAATTATTAGATCATTCGATTTAGCATAAAATTTTAAGAACTTTTCATCCTTGCAACTTTTTTGTGGGAGTACTCAGTAAAGAGTTATAAGCGACACAAGTTTAGAAGAAAATTATGAAGATGAGGAAGAAGAATGCGCTCATCATATCTCGCTGCTGGGAGGTGCTGTGGAGAAGAATAAAGGAGAAACTCATATTAATTTTTAATAAGCTATCGAACAAGCTGCAGATCAGGTGGTGTTTGAACGATTTCAACTGTCACGAAGTTGCAACTCTCCATTTATTATTTTAACCAATCACTGATTTTAATTAAAATCTTACTATATTATGAATGTAAAATTTATATACTAGAGAATTTAATAAATATTTTTTTAGAAATACAACTTATTCTCATTAGATTTCATTAAGAATAGTGATTTAAACTAGTAAATTAAACGGATATTTACAGAGTTCTCGACCTAGCCTGTCCGGCCACCTCAACATCAGCAGCCGCACCAGCACTTTGCCAGCCACCGAGGCCAACCTCCACCACGCCGGCTGGGACCTGGCGCTCCCAACTCCTTCGACCATCTTTAGCTCTCACCCTCGGAAAGTCCGAGAGACGTCACCCAAGGTCTGTGAAAAAGTTGAGCAGCTGGCGTGGTGGAGGTTGGCCTTGGAGACTGGCTGAGTGCTGATACGGCTGCTGATGGCATGATGGCCGGACTGGCTGGGTCGAGCTCCCGTGCCAACTCTGTAAAATTGCGTTTTTTTGTTGAAGATGGAGTTCCTTATCGGAGATGACAACATTATTCATATTTTTGACGATAATTTACTAGTTTAAATCACTATTCTTAATGAAATCTAATGAGAATAAGTTGTATTTCAAAAAAAGATATTTATTAAATTTTCTAGTATAAATCAATTTCAAAAACCAGCACTTAAAGTACTGATTAATGAAACTAATTACTATCTTATTGTAAAAATTATATAATTAATTAAATAATATTCCTCTAATTAATCTAAATATTAAATGAGATCCTTTATATATAATTCAGCAAGCTCTTGTTCGTGTATTATATTTTTAAGAAAGATTTATTAATAATCACAAGACTCATAACTCAGGAAAACAACGAAACTTATCAGATTCGGTTAAATTATTTTAATATCTGATCTTCTAAGCTCCATTTCAAAGTTAAATATAGTATGCATAGTTCTGAGCTAAGGCCTAAAATATCCATCGGAGAAACAACGTAAAAATTTGAATCAGCGGATTCCAAAATTTTGTTAGCTGCTAAGCTTTTATGGTCAAACTTACTTATGAACAATAAATAAAATTTAAAAGTCGGCAGGATCTGCTGGAGCGCTCGGATTAAGGGTATACCAACTACTATTAAGATGTTGCAATTCATCATCTGATCTCGAAGACATCATTCTCTTTCCAAATTACAGAAGGAAATATGTACTTTCATTTAAGAAAGAGTATGGGATGCTTAGTTAAGGTTATTAGGAAAAATTTAAAAGCAACAAAGCCTTAATTAAAAATCCTGAGAGCATAAATTCTAGCTTAGAATTTAAATTAAATAATATTTTGGAATTAGGATTCAACTTCTCTGTTAAATATACATACTTTAAACAATTATTTTAACATTCGATAGAGAATGAAATTTTAAGATAATGTTATCCTTTGAGGAACTCTTGAATCTTGTTGTGATCTGAGCTAGCTCTACACAAGATTTAATAAACAAAGAATTTAAAAATTAAAATTTTTTGCCAATCATATATCTTGATTGAGAACAGCTAATGCAATGGGGGAAGAGCAAACAATTCAGAAAATAAAAGAAGTTATTTAACAAGAACCATATTATAGTGGTTAACACAAATTTTAACTGACATTAATTATAACTCTTCATTTATTTATTTTTAATTTCAATTTGGTTTCCATTTAATTTTAACTATATAAGAGCAAAGAATTTTCTCTCGAATCAATCAAGATTACTACACTAAGACTACCTGCCAAACTTGTACCATTAAAGGGAGAAGATGATAAAGCTCAGTAAAGTGGTAAACTTATTTAGCCAATAATATATTACTTTTTATATGAAATTTAAATACATAAGACTTGAGATATTTTACTAATTTGTCTTTCAACTTATTTAATTTTTTTTAATTTTTAATTCTCTCCCATCTTTTATTATTCCCTATCATCTTACTTGTATCGGCCTTGAGCTATCAAATTAGCTGAGATCTTATTATAACTTTCAATTTTAAAAATATAAAACCATTTAATAGAACTACAGATTTCTAAATCTGTTTTAATTTGGGGAAATCTTAGATTTAAGGTAAATCCTTATCCTGGTTAGGCAATTATCTATACTATAAATTCACTAAAATTTGAAAAGTTTAGATTAATCTTATTATATTTATTTTTCACCGTAAAATCTGCTTTAGTCCAACATTTTAAAACAAGCGATTTAACTTTTGATTCACCCATTTTCTTTAATTTAAATCAAACACAATTATTTTAAATATCTAGCCAAGAGAAATTCTATTAACTCTGTTTAAAAATAAAAGTATTTTTTATGCTTAATTGGAATATCAATAAAATTATTAGTGCTGTCCATGGATACTTGTAATACAAAGAAATTATTTAGGAACAATTTAATTGAGAAAATTATAAGATTTGTTAGTTTAAGTTAGGAAAATAAATCTCTAGAATTAATTTTCTTTAGATGAAATACTTTAGCTATCTCAATCTCATTTTTAAATTCATATTAATTTTAAAATATTATATATAATAATAAATATAATATAAAAATTCCATTTACTAAATTAGATAAATGAATAGATATTAATGAATCATTATTATGATATACACGCATTCCAAAATTTACAGAAGAGACTAATTAAAAAGGAGATCCTTTAAATCTAAAAAAGGACTCTGGACCCACCACTAATCCATCACTAATACAAAAATATGAAAACTCGTATTCTCCACTTCAATTTTGAGCTTTTGTAGCATGTATATTTAAATCTTAATGTTTAAAAAGAGTTGGATTTTATATTTGCAAATAATGGTGATGAGGGCCGGAATGGGTATTAAGACAGGGGCTACCTTTGAGTTTTGTCTTAATTGGAGCTTTTACCATAGGACCTAGTAAAACCCATATTATGAATTTAAATTTCACGAGAAGCTCTTTAAAGCCAATATACTTGATTTAATTTGATCAGTGACGTGGATTAATTCTTAATTTTTTAAAAATTATGGATTTTTAAAAATTGAATTAAACTGCTTAAAGGGCCAAAAGGAAAATTTCCTAAAATTAGTCACCCTAAATGGAGGTAAGTCTTAAAAAAACCCCCATTAACTCATTTTACTCAAATAAAGAGCTATATCCAGGTCCCATTTTGGCAGC